>PVJA010012532.1:0-51760 GCA_004027025.1 Myocastor coypus | reverse complement strand
TTTTTTTTTTTTTCTTTCTTTTTTCTATGCAACATCAATAGGGAGATGGGTCATGCCCACACACTGTACTGTGTAGAATGATTGTGAGGACAATATGCAATATGTCAACTTTCAAAGAAAAGAAGGGGGAAAAGAAAAAAAAAAGTAATGTTTAATTGCTTGATCAATCTTATATACCTATATGTATTAATCTAAACTGATCTGATGATGAAAATATGTAATATAACCACTGTTAAATTTAAACAATAAAAAATTGAAAAAAAAGAAAAGAAAAAAAGAATTGACAGCCAAATGAAAACTGTGTTTTGTGTTATATGTGTATATGTGCATATATAAAGAACTCTTTATATATTATTTATATATTTGCATACATATCATCTACATATATAATTACAGATACATTTTGGAATGAATCATATAATTACACACAAGTATGTAACTATATTATGTAAGTAACTCAATAAATTTATATGATAAATATGTTATATATTTATACATAAACCTGTAACCATATATTTATTACATAGTTATATATAAATATTTTTCTATTCCCCATTGGCCACAACATATGCTTGGCACTGTAATGGCAGGTAAAGTTGTAGAGCCAAGTGGGTCTGATTCTCTGACACAGTACCTGTCTGGCCCAGGGGACAGGCCATTCCTCCCAGGCTAGCTAGTTCCTAGAGAAAGCAAACAACTCTTTCAAGATTTCATATTTCAAATGCAAATACACTGAACCAGTACCTACTCTCTGCTATTACTCATTACCACCTTTATGTGACTACCCTACCTTAGCTACTGTCTACCCATCTGTCTTGGTTACTTTTTACTCATTGCTGGGACAAATACCTGACACTCAAAATGAAGGAAGGAAAGGTTTATTTAGCTCACAGTTGGTGGAGGTTTCAGTCCATATTCAGCTGGCCCAAGGCTGAGTGGAACAGAGCAGAGAGCATCTAGTTCATGGCAGCAGAACAGCAATGATCGCAACAGAGGCAACCGATCAACCAGGACATCAGACAGCAACAGCAATCAATCAGGGCAGCAGAGCAACAGCGTGAGTCTGTTTCTCTGTCTCTCTCTAAATTACATCAGGCTCTCTGCCTTAGCCTATCCACCTCAGGCCACAGCTATAATTCCTAGCAGTACTCAGACCATAATCTCATCAGTACTAAAACACATAATCCCAGTGGATCATGGGTCAAGTCTCAAACTCTAGAAGCCCCTGCCCCATGATTGCATGAGGCTTTTGGGGGACAACTAGACATAAACCATAACACTTTCCTTGTCACTGAGGACAAAGTACCAGACAATTAGGGATGGGCTTTATGCCTTAGAGACACTGAAATTATTCACACTAGCCAATCATAAAGCTACTCTCCTCCACATCTACTCCTTCTGTGAAAGCCACAGTAGCAGTTCCTGCCTATCACTCCTCCCACCAGGACCTGCCCATCTACTTTGTTTTATAGCTTGCCCACCCATACTCACACTCTTGGAAATTAGAAGCAGCAAACGACCTTCTCAGTAGAAGTCATTGCCTATTATTTTGGCCTTATTATATGCTACAGTTTAGACTAAATATGTTCCCTGAAGCCGTCTGTGTTCCGTGATTGGATCATGAAGGAACCAACCTCATGAATGGATTAATTCACTGATGAGTTTGTAGCTGAATAAGCTGACAGGGAGTAAGATGTGGTTGCAGGAAACAGGTCAAGGGATAGTGGCCAGGAAGGACTCAGCTATCCCCAGCACTTGCCCCTTTGTGGTCCGCCACATGCTTACCACTGTGATGTTCTGTTTCACCTGGACCCAGAAGCAACAGAGCCAAGTGACTATGGACTGAAACTGCTGAAATTGTGAGCCAAATTAATCTTCCCTCCTTCATATTATTTTTCAGGAATTTTGTCACAGCAAGAAAAGCCGACCAATGTATGGAACTTTTATTAATTCACTTTGTTTTCAATGCCAGTGGTAAAACCCAGTATCTTTATATTGTGCTACATCCCCATACCTTTCCTTGTTTTTTTCTTTTGTTTTGTTTTTGCTGTTATTTGTTTCTTTGTTTTGAGACAAGATCTCTCTAAGTCTCTTAAGTTGCTCAGGCCAAACTTGAACTTATGACCCTCCTACCTGAGCTACCAAGTGTACTGATTTTACAAGTATGTACCACCATGCCTATCTGACACATATTGGGTGGGTCTGCCTCCATTGCAGGTCTCAGACTACTGGTCTGGAACACGAGCCATGGAAAAAGCCATACATCTTTACCTTTTGCTCATGCTTGTGGTTTGTATCCTACTTTAGGTTTTTCTTTAAATGGACTCACTTTTAGAAGTAAATAACAGATTTAAAAAGGAAGCTTTACCTAAATGCAAAATCAATACCACTTGCCATAAATAATAGGTAATTACAAAGTGAGCACAATGGAGACACTAAACAGAGTGGCCTGGGTATGACTGTCTTTCCAAGGCTCTGTGGCTCTCTGCACTAAAGGGAGGCTGGCAAGCTTAGCAAGGTTCAAGAGTGCATGGGCTCCACCCTTAGCCTTTCTTATCATCAGGACCAGAAAGATCAAGAGAAATGAATGATAGAACGTCCCTCACTGTGAATCTCTGTGCTTATGTCCCACTGTGTCCATATAAAACCACCATGCGGCCACCAACATCCCCAGACCTCATTACTGAAAACATGGAACTCATTAATCTTCCACCCACACTCACACATGGCATCTCAGAACTCCAGGCAGGTAGGCCCAGAAAAGGAACAATGAAGACCTACATCTGGATTCCTTACAAAAACACAATCTTGTCACAAGGGGATTTCTGGGTGTCTTTGTGACTGGTCCTGAGTCATTTTTTCCTCTGTAGCATCAGTTTGTCCTTCAGTAACAGGAGGAGAATTAGTCCTGATGATTCCTATCATCCAAACCAAGCACCTGAAAATAAGTTAAGTGAATAGTACCAGGATTTCACAACTGCCCTGGGGCAGCTCCTTGCACGTGTGTTTGTGTGTGTGTGTGTGTGTGTGTGTGTGTGCATGCGCGCATACCCCCACCCTCCACCTCAATTTGTCTCAAGGACGATGAACAGGAATGGCATTTAGTAATCAATTGACTCCCCTTGACTTGGTTTGGTGCCTTTTCTAAATAACAAGAGCCAGGCAACATCAGAACCTCACAACAATCTTTATTAATGAAGCTCCTGGCCCCGTGTGGAGAAGACACAGGCAGCATATGCAAACGTGCTAAGAAAATTATTTCTATCAGCTCCAGCTATTTGAAAGCAATTGAAAAGTTTCCATTTGAAGAAAAAGTAATTTTCCTGATGTGAGTTTCGAGAGCTGTTTGTCTGCCCCCACCAAACACTGGCTTCCTCGGCTATGGGCTTTCTACATTTTATTAAACCACAGCTAAGTGGCGTCATGCTGTGAAAATATTGTGTAGCTTTTTAAAGTGATATCATTACCTAATAATTTTGAGGGCTTTACTTTTTTTTTTTCCTTTGCCGGGAAGGGAAATAGACCCAATGGCTCAGCATGGCAACATGGGGCACGTGAGAACCTGGGCCAAAGAGCCCAGACAATGCTTGAGGAGAATTGAGACATACATGGGATGTCATGGGTGACCAAAGGAACAGCCAGCCCCACAAGGGGGTCTGCTGGCATATGCTAGGACCTTGGAGGCCGAGTCAAAAGGACTGCAAGCTTGATCTCAACCTGAGTCACATAATGAGACCTCCCCCCATCTTAGGAAAGCAAAAAACAAATTAATATTTTAATTTATAAGTTGCATTTCATTTCTACTTCTGTGTAATAGTTCACCACAAAAGCCACAAACATAGAAGCTGAAATCAGTACTGACTTATTAGCTCAAAATTTTCCAGGTCAGAAATCTGATGGAGGTGGCTGGGGCTTTGGCTAAGGGCCTTATGAACAAGGTGGAGCCTGAATTTTCTTCTACAAATAATGGAGCAAACTCTATGAGCTCGGCCCAGGTATCAGACAGAAGTCCTGCCACCTTGTGGGCTGTCAGGTCAGCCACGGTCATCCCATCCCACAGACTTCTCATTTCTTTTGCATCCTCCATTTTATCTATTTATTTGTTTGTTTGTTTGTTTTGTATTTTTTAGGGAAAGGTCTACAGGGTGTTCAGGGTGTCACTACTAGATCGGACTTGTAGCGATCCTTCTGTTTACAGCCTCCTAAGAGCTGGTATTACAAGAGTGGGCCACCATGCCCAGTCTCAACAGCACAACAGCACACCCTGGGGGTGGGGCTGGCACAGGAGGCCCAGGAATCGAACCCCCAGACCCTGCACTTGCTTACAGGTGCTTAATTTGCTGAGCTATTTGGCTGGCCCTTGCATCCTCCATTTTTAAACCATCAATGTTGCCTTGAATCTTCACAGATTTTTTTTCTAACTAGCTGAAGGTTATTCTTTGCTTTCAGGGGATTTCTGAGCTTAGGTCAGGCCCATACCATCTTCCAGGGTTAAGCTCCACTATGCCATACAGCTGTTGCTGTCACATAAAGTCAAAACACAGCTGAATGGGAAAAGCTGAATAGGAAAGGCCACGGGGACTGGGATTTGGGTTTTCTGCCTGAATTTTCTTTCTTCTCATATTTCTTATGCTTTAAGTTCCTGTGCTTCCAAAAAGGAGCCCAACTCCACTTTCCAGGAGTCCTCTTATCTTGATCTTGGGGTTCAGAATGGGAATGACTAAATGATCCCATTGGACCCAAAGTGACCATCCCAGGGCTGTCCGTGGAAGCTTGGTTCCTCCAGCAGGGAGTAACCAAGAGTGCTGAAGCCAATGGAGAAGGACAGCCCTGGGAACACAGAGTATGAGATGGGTTCTAACACAGCACTTGAGACTTTTCATGTAACCCTAAGGTTAGACTACTGTTGAACAAATTAATTTGTTTTTCTTTCTTTTATCCATCCATCCATCTATCCACCCATTTAACTATCCATCTTTCGTTCTTTAAAGCTATTTAATTTCTGTGACTTGAAATCAAGAGACCAGCACCTATGACCATGGATTACCTACATCACATCCCTCCTCTCAACCACCTCGCAAGGGTATGGCCACTTCTTCAGTCAAACAGAAATGCCAGCCTTTCCTGGTTCCCTCTTCACTTCTGACTCTCCCCCTGCCCAGCCTCCTTCCCTTTTTCTCCCTTTCTGCCCATCTGCATTGAGCCCAGCCCATCTGCCTTAACACCTTGTACCTAAAGCCTTTCCATCCCAGCCCAATTAAAAATTAATTCTGTTCCTTTCTGGTTTCTCAGAAAATCTTTTATCTATCTGCCTTCTGCTCCAACACCTTTTGCCAGCTTTTAGCTTTTTCTGTTTAATCTGACATAGAGTAAGCTCTCTCCTTCTCTTTGTCTCTATCTCAGTCTCCCTCTGTGTGTGTGTAGGAATGTGCATGTTTGGTGGTGAGTATAAATACATCATTATTCCTATTTTAAGATAAAAGAATTTAGGGGAGGTATATTTGGACCCATCTGACCCTAAAATTTACATACTTAACCACTAGAAAGTCTTCTCTTTAGCACTATATTATCATCAATACTGTAATTAGTATTAATAGTAAGAATAACTAGGCATTATGGAACATCAAGTCTTCACCTTACAATGTGGTAAGTGGTTGCTAATTTAAATAGATTACCTCTTTTAGTCTTCAAAGAAATTTCCAAAGGCAAGTGCTAATATGATGCTATTTTATAGGCAGAAAACTGAAGACTTAGTCCTAGAGAGGTTGAATAATTCTACAAGGTCACACAGTTAGGGTATGAACCCAGCTTGTCCTTTGTCAGCTGTTGCTGCTGGCCAGTGCATTTATACTGCTTGGAGAGAGAGATGCTTTGAATTTAATATGAGTCTAAGCATGAACTTAAATTGGCTAGAAATACTTGCACATCAAATCTTAGGGACCCCTTGGAATCAAGGCAGGAGGGATGCCAGGGAAGCATGAATAGGCTCATCAGAAGCAATGCCTCTCTCCTGCCCCATTTTCAAGACAGTTGGCCTTGGGATTAAAGCAGTGCCTGTGTCAAAAACTCCATTTTCAATCACTCAAGCCAGTTGGTCTGGACAGTGTGTTTAAACAGAATTTTCTTTCTTCCATTCATTTTTTTTTAAATTGGAAGGGAGCTTTAAACATTCTGAAGGTGGCCTCAGGGACCAGCTCACAGCCTGATCTGCATCCCCTCCTTTTGAGGCAAGAGTCCCCGCAGCCACATTGCAAGCTCTGTTTTCAATTACAAAAGCTTGTTTGAACATGGGCTGTCACAGAGGCTGTTCAAACAGGCTTTTGTAATTGAAAAGGAGGAAAAACAAAAGATTTCTAACCTTCTAAAGCCAGGCTGGGAAGGAGCTATGGTCAGACAACTGTGATACCAAAATGGCACCTTCAGGAAGAGGACTGGGGCCAGCCAAGAAGGCAGGCGTTACTGACTGTGTCTAGTTGTCCCCCCAAAGCCTTATGCAGTCATGAGGTGAACTTATAGGTTTTGTGATTAATTCATGATCCAGAGCTGGGATTATGGGTGTGAGTGCTGCTGGGATTATGGGATTGAGTGCTGCACCTGGCCTGGGGCATATAGCTTGAATACAACATAAGGGAGACAGACTTGCTCTCTGTTGCCATTGCTGTCACGACTGCCACTTGCTCTTGCTTTCCGCTCTCTGCTGCCACCATGAATTGCTGCCCTCTGTCATGTGCCACTCTGCCTTGGAGCCAGCTGAGTATGGACTGAAACTTGCAATAGCTGTAAAGTAAGTAAACCTTTCTTTCCTTCATTTTGGATGTTGGGTTCTTGTCCCAGCAACAGGAGAAAGTAGAGACAGCAGGTCAAGTTCCATGCTGGGGTACAAGGGTGAGCAAGAGTTAGAGAAACTACCAGCACTTTGGTACACCTCAGTTCTGGTCTGCAAGCCGGATGGCTGGGATCTTATAGCATGAAGGGAGGCAAGGGGCCATGGAAAAGTACAGGGATTCCCACCAGTGGCACCTACAGTATTGATTTTGATTTAATTTAATTTTTAAATTTTCTTTCTTTCTATCTTTTTTTCTCCCTTCCTTTCTTCCTACTTTCTTTCCTTCCTTCCTTCCTTCCTTCTTTCCTTCCTTCCTTTCTTCCCTTCTTTCCTTTCTTGGATACAGGGTCTCTCTATGCTGCTCAGACTCATAGTGACCCTCCTACCTCAGCCTACCCAGCATTGAGATTACAAGCATGTGCCACCACACCCAGTTTGAGTAGCTAGCAGGGTGTACCAGGGTTTCAGGACCAGAACAGCATGAAGTACAAGGGATCAAACTCAGGTCTTTGCACTTGCCCAGGCTGTCTTCCCAACCCCTTTAGTTTAACTTTTAATTGCAGATAATAATTTTATAGATTTAAAGGGTACAATGTGATGTCTTGGTATATCCATACATTGTGGAAAGATTAAAGCAGGTAATTAGTATCTCCATGACTTTGCATACTACTTTTTTCTTTGTGATGAAAACATTTAAAATTGATTTTTAACAAGTTTGAAATATGCTATATTGTATATTACAGTAACATTTCAGTTCATGAACCCTTCTGTTCTCAAACAATTCAATTCTTAAACAAAAAGGTCTTGGCAAAATCCTGCTTCTGTTCATAAGCGCCACATCAGGTGATAGGTCACAACCATGGCCACCTTCCTCTAAATCATATAATACACTAGGCACATAAAGCGAGGTAGCACTGTCACCACCCCATACCTTGCACTTGGTCTCCATTTCTCATTCTTCCTCACAGAAGCTTTGTACGGTCTTCCTACCCTTCCTGTTTCCTCACCTCCCACCCAACCTCTGGCAGCCCCCCCTCCACTCTACTTCTATGAACTCACTCCTTCTAGACCCAACAGATAAGTGAGATTGTGCACTAATTGTGCCTGGCTTATTCCACTTAGAATAATGTCTTCCAGGTCCTTCCATGTTCTCACAAATGATGCAACTGTCTTCCTTTTCAGTGCTGAATACTATTCCATCGTGTACGCATTCCACATTTTCTCTGCCTGGTCATCAGCTGATAGACAAGTAGGCTGCTTATCTCTTTTGGCTATGATGAACATGGATGCAATAAACATGGAAATGCAGATGTCTGTTTGACACACTGATTTCATATCTTTTGGATATAGACCTAGAAGTAGGATGGCTGGATCATAAGGTACTTCTGTTTTTGGCTTCCTGAGGAACCTCCCTACTGTTTTCCATATTGATTGTCCCAATCTACATTCCTACCAGCAGTGTGCAAGAGGGTTCCCTTCACTCTGCATCTTTGCCAGCACTTATATTCTGTCTTTTTGATAGTAGCTGGGTAATAATTTTAGATCATTCATAAATGGTGCATCAAAAGCCATTATTGCTTGAAACAAGAAAGTCACTTTATATTCAATTTCCTTGCAGTATTTTAGAATTCATCAAACAAAAGAACTCAGTTTTGTATGTACATCTCTTTAAGCTACTCTTATCTCCCTATCTCCCTTTGGAACAAAGATAAAGCAAATCTTAGAGTTGGAATCTTCAGAAAGCCAGTTGGAACTCAGTAAAATTGTTTTCAATTAGATTTTAAGGTAAATGGTCATGTTTTCCATTTAAAATACATTTTTATTAGACTGAATGGGTTTTAAAACATAAAACAAATAATACCTAGAGCATAAAGATAACAAAACAGTATTAGTATGTGGATATTTCAAACACAAAGAAGTTCGGAGAAAAGTATTGGTTTGGTGGTTTAAATTGTGGATTATAAGCTGTCATATCCCAGTTCCAAAACTGTACCGCTTATGCCACCTGTGCAGCTTACCCCACCTGCCCAGTCCTATGCTCTGCAAAATGAAGCTAAGAAAAATGGCTGACTGAAGCGGCTGCTCTGAACTCTAAACCCTAGCAATCGCTTGGCCACTTTTCCCTATTACTGCGAAAAGTAAAGCTCAGTGCTGTACATTGTAATCCCAGCTGCCATAGTAGACCACTATGGGGACAAAGACCAACAAATGCTCTGGCCCTTAACTCGTCAAAACTATGGGCTGTGTTTCCCTCTGAGGTGGTCAGGGACTTAAAAGTCGTTCTTCTGAAAAACTGTGATCTTTCTTTTGTGCCTACAAGTGTCCAATAGATGACTAAATGCAAAACAAAACCTGATTTTCTTTTTGTGAAACTCTGGGTCAAATCCTTCAAGACTCTGTATATAGGCAGGCTAGTCATTTAGTGAATATCCATCTAACGGTTTGCAAAACAGCATTTATTGGCTTGAAATTTGTGCATATCTCATTGCTCTTCAAGATTGAAAACATCTATACCCTGAAGTCTTCATTGTCCTAAACCTACTGTTACTTTGGATTTGAGCAGAGCCTCACATGACTGAGACTACCTTTCAAGCCATGTGGATTCCCCTCATGGGGACTGAACTGTCCCTCAAATCACAAGAATTCAACCTGAACTATGAAACTATCACTGAGACAATGGTCAACCAGACCCCAGGCCCACTATAAGCCTTCCATAAAACTGGTTCCTTGGCTCGGCTGTTGGGCCAGTATGACTGCTGTGCTCAGAGTGTGCCTCCTCCAGCTGCAACCCAAGCTGGAGACTTTCCCTTATCTTCTCTTAACCTCCAACAAAAACTTTTGCCCATTGATTCCCATTTTTCATCTTAATTTCCATCATCACTAAGCAAGGACCCACAATTACTAGTGACATGGCTACTTGCAAGGCTAAAGCAGCAGCAAGATTGCAAGTCTGGGACTGGCCTGGGCCATCCAGCGAGATTCGGTCTCAAAAAATAAAATAAAAATAGCTTGGGATGCAGCTCAGCAGTAGAGCACTTGCCTAGCCTACGTGAGCACACGTGTTCCATCTCCAGGACAGGGAAGAGCGGGGAAGGGGAGAAGGGTGGGAAGGTTAATGTTTTTGAAACCCAAATAATATATGGACTCCCTTTACAGAGCAAGCAATTCTCATAAAGGTGCAGTGTATATGAACATATTTTTTTCAGACCCCAGGCATATGACTAAGAATTCAATTTGTAAACCATAAAGCTAGACGTTGCAAAAAAAAAAAAAAAAAAAAAAAATACAGAGGTTGAGGTTTATCAGAAGGCACACAAGGCATTATGGAGTCAGAGATGTAGTACATCCAAATCTCCTTTAGATAGGATGGGGTCAGGCAAAGGCTATGAGTTACAGAGCTAATTCCCCTCCTTTTCCTACACTAAATCCCAATCCTTACCTTAGCCAGTGTGACAAGTACAAGTTTTACTGCCGATTTCTAAAGACACCCATGTGAAGGGGGCACTTTACCTGGTGCAGAGCTACCAGACTTCCTTATCCCATTTCCATCCCTTCCACTATCTTTGTCAGGAGCATTGGAGAAATAAGCTATTTAGCAAGAGATACAGTGCTGGCAAACAGGGGCAGAAGAGAACCAGGGACTTTTCAGCTTCCACTGACAAGTCACATGATTTATTATGGTTCATTATATGCAGATGTGCAATCCATGATTAATTATATATGAATAATTGTGATTAATTACATAGATATTTTATCTGAAATGGCATTGAATTTGGACGGGATAATTCTTCCCCAGACTTTATCCCCCTTTCACTAGGAGCAATTCACACCTGTCTTTGGATAGACAGATCGGTACATAATGTCTTCACTTTCTTTCTCTACCTCCCAGCTATGGGGTCAGAACATCACCCCAAGAAGGCTGCAACCATGTCTCACTACCACCTACCCCAGAGAGTGAGAGATGACTGTAGGTAGAAATTCACTGAAGGTGATTCAAGATGCCTATATCAAATGACCTAAGGAAGATGAGGCTGGTGCATTGGACTACAGATCTCCAGTTCTGGCAGTTGTCTCTATAATCCAGGTCACAGGTGTCGCAGAAGTAGGCACCCATAGGACAGACACAGGCTAACAAGGGAAGAGTAAAACATCTTAGTCTGACCTTAATTTTGCATCAGAGCTTTTGAAAGAGAAGTCCAAAGACACAGGGGAGAATCATTACTTTATACTTAGGTTCATTGGAGCAGGGACAGCCAGAAATGGGACTGGACAAGAAGGGCATGACCTAGATGAGAGGTCCCAGCAAAGGTGTCCACTAAATATTTTTGGCCTCCCTTCTGTAAGCATTTCTTTCTCCTAGGAATGGGCAGTGTTATAACATGCTGGAATGAATATGCTATTCCCTTCTTTTAGACAAGGGTCAGTCAGACAATTTATATATGACCAGCTCCAAGACAGAAAGATGAGAGGTCAATGATGTATTTTTAAAATAGTGTGCAGGCAAAATACACATAACATAAAATTCACGATTTGAACCATGTCAGAGCATGCATTCTAAAAGGCATTTAGACCATGACAGTGCTGTGCCACCATCTCCATGGCCCATGTCAGAACCTGGTCATCTCCCTCATCCCACCCTGCCCCACCCAACCCCTGATAATCACTAGCTTATTTTCCATTTCTGAGGGCTTCTCCATGTGGAATATTTCTTACAATGGGACCACTCAAAATGGGGCCTTGCAGATCTGGCTTCTGTAGTTTAGCGTGATATTTTTTATATTTCCAGAATTACCAAAGGCCTTTATGTGAGGGCTCTAAGTTCTAGGGGGACCTGTAGCTCCACAGACATTTGTCTTCAGAAGGATTCGGGTCTACAGATCAGAGTCTGAAGAGAGGCAAACTCTGGAGGACCAGCTTCAGTAGAGTCTGCTGATGGAGATTAGACAGCTCCAGATTTCCAGCTGGACCTACTGCTATGGTGGAAGGAAGAGAGGTCCCTCGAAAGCCAGACCAGAGAAGACAAGGTCCTCGATAACATGGCAAATTTTGAATTTCTAGAACATATAAAGAAATTTTTAAAAATTCAGACTCCCAAAATTCAAAGGCCTAGAGGAGGCTCTGGTCATTACTGAGCTCTCAGTCTCTGCAAAGCTGGCTCTTCAGCCAACCAGAGATCATTCTCTAACACAGTGACTCAAAGGATCCTATCAGTTCTGGGGTGGGAGGTCAACATCTCAGCAATGAGATAGGGTGAAGAGGAAGAAAAAGAACATGGTATTAGGGTGGCTTCAAGAGGAGGGAAGCCAGGCACTTCTGGGGTTCCCTGTAGGACATGGCAGAAGACTTCGTTAACATGGGCTCTGACTTCACCACCTGCCATCTGCTTTGCATCCAGTCTTGTTGCCTGCCATTTTGCTTGGGCTGAGGCTGTGGCCAACAGCAGCTGCTGCTTCTTTTCCACCCAGGAGCCCACACAGCATCCTTCTGAGGGTCCTACGGAATCCCCCTCTCCTACCCACTGACTGTACACAGGCCTCTCCTCTCTTGTTGTTCATTTAGAGTTTATTATTTTCCTTATTTAGATTATAGATGTCCCTCCCTGGAAGTCTCTGCAAGCTTTCCTATTATCTCTACATTAGCAGCCATTTCCCCTCTGGTTACAGATCTTCTGATCACTCAAGTGTAGCCCAAGGCCCAGAGGAATACGATCAGCTGCTCCAGCCTTGCACATGAGGTTAATACAGAAACAACTGGAGATCTTGGGGGGGGGGGAATCCTCTGGGAAGAGGCAAGGGGACCCCACACACCTGGATGAGAGGTCTCTGTCTGTCAGTAGAACTGAGCAACAAGGCAGTGCCAGCCTCTTCTCCCAGCTCGGAGCATAGCCAGACAAACCCAGGCGTCTGCCAAGCCCAGTGGTTGTAATCTTTCAATGGCCTGAATATTTTACACTCCTTCTGTGGCTGGGCTTACATGTGGAGTGGAAAGCATTCGCCCCTGCATTCCAAATGTACTTGAAGTAATTAAACTCATATATTTCCATGTGAATACACTGTGGATTTAGAGGAGTTTATGAAAATCTGGGGAAGGGGAATGCATATATATATATATATATATATATATATATATATATATATATGGCGTGACTGGGGGCTGGCAATCCCCTGAGCTAGAAGCAGCTCTCTGCCACAGTGGGCTCTGCTGGGTCCTATGTGTGACAGGGAGAAGGGAAGACAGAGAGGGCCTACTCCTGGGTAAGAGGTTTTCTTGGGGCAAAATCGTGTTGCAGGAGTTTGATGCACTAAACGTTGCCCAATTAAAGACTTAAAATGGCTAATTTTGCATTATATGCATTTCTTTTTTAATTAAAAAGAAGGTAGGAGGGGCCGGGGAGATAGCTCCATGGCACAAGTGCCTGCCTGGCAAGTGCAAGGTCATGAGTTCAAACCGGGGTCCCACCAAAAAAAAAAAAAAAAAGAAGAAGAAAGAAGAAGAAGAAGAAAGAAGAAGAAGAAGAAGAAGAAGAAGAAGAAGAAGAAGAAGAAGAAGAAGAAGAAGAAGAAGAAGAAGAAGAAGAAGAAGAAGAAGAAGAAGAAGAAGAAGAAGAAAGAAGTTGGGTCTTTGCTCTGTGCTGGCAATAGGGTACTCACATAATCTCACATAATTTGCTGTTCAACCTGGGACATTTTAAAGGGGTTTTACTAATGACACTGGAGGAACAGATATCAATAAGGCCATCACAGGGAACTGGGTTAGCCTAGCTGTTCATGTGTCAGACATCCTGTTCTTTTTTTCTGTAAGTGAGAAAGGTAACCCTATCAGGTATTTCTCTAGGCACCTACAGGATATCAGGGATGGCTGAAGCTGTCCAGGTAGGTCTCAGCACAGGGGGTGGCGTGGGAGAGTGGTGTACAACCCCTGCCAGGCTGGTGGAGCATCCAGACCACAGTCCAGATTCCTGCGCCTATCTGAACCCACTGCTGTCCTGCTTGGCATACTCCCCTCCCTGAGCTCCTGCAGAGCCACTGTTCCTGGGAATAGGAGCTGAACGGCCTCCTTCTCTGAGCGGCCTTGGGGAGGCAGGGCAGATCCATGCTCTGCATCTGCACAGGGTCATGTCTGCTTATTGTGCCCATCTTTGTAGTGCCTATTGCCAGGGTCCCTTTACTGTGATCATCTTAAGGTCATGGGGTTGCCTTTTTCCAATTGGCACACCTAATGGCTACACTATAACTCCTGGTTCACTGAATGAACGAATCTTAGGGCTCACTCCTTCACTGAGCCTCTTTCAGCAGATTACGTCCTCTCTACCAGACATGGTAATGGAAGACACTGAACTGAGAAGCAAAGGCTGTGAGGTCCAATTGCTCACACTTCAGCACTGGCAAATTCAAATGCAAAGATGCAGCACTGGGAAGAGAGCCACAGGGTGCTGCTGCTGCCCTGCAGGCCTGGGGTACAGAAGGGACCTGGTCAGAAAAGGTGATGGCCAAGCCAGACTCAGTGGTGCACATATGTAATCTCAGAATTCAGGCAGGCTGACACAGGAGGATCACAAGTTCAAGTCAAGCCTGTGGAATTTAGCAACTTAGTAAGATTCTGTCATGTAAAAGTATCGGGGATATAGCTAAGAACAAAGGCCGTGGTGTTCAATCCTTAGTACTGTAGCAGCAACAACAACAAGAGTATCTGTTCCATTATCATCAATGCCACTATGATGCCACAGACATGTGTTACAATCTTCAAGTCCTCAGTAAGCTGATCCTCCAAGTTCAGGCTCTCAAGGCAGGCCCCAGGACTAGAGGACTTCCTGGCACCCACTGGTGCTCACTAAGCACTTGTGTAACACAGGGTTAAAGGTGAAGACTGGCCCAGAATCCCAGGCTGTGAAGTGGGTGAACGTGGCACTGTGCTGGAAGAGCCAAGGAAGAAGGGCAGCATGCACGTTAGGAGCTTAGCTCCCAGATACTGTCCCCAGGGTGCATGGGTGCATGTGTCCCCTGCAAGGAACACAGGTGAGAGGGTCACAGCCAGGCAGCCACCGAGTCATCAGTGAGATCTTTATTCTCTGAAGGTAAGAGAATGTCACTTCCCAGTTGTTCCCAGATCCTTCTAGAAGCTGTGCCTTGGAAAGAAGTTAAGCTAATAAAGCAGCAGCCTCAGAGGATGCGATAAGCAGCTTAGCCTTGGGGCTGGCGCTGACCCAGCACTTTCTCACCTGACATCCACTTGTGGGGCTTTTGAGAAGAAGACAATGTGAATTTGCTTTCTCTTCTGGTACAGCAGCATCTTTTTGTTTCTTGGAAATTCCTTCGGGGTTCGGGTGCAACTGGGGAAAGGAGCCCAGTGCTTCCTACTGACAGTAGAAAACAGCTGGGCTATGCATCCGGCCCAACTGCCTAAGATCGGTGTGCAAGGCAAGGCCTCTGCCCTAAGATGCTTCTCTGCACTTCTCCTTATGATTGAAGAGATGGGGACAGAAGGGAGAGAAGGAGGGATGGAGGAACGAGGCGGGCAGAGAGAAAGAGAGAGAAGGAGAGAGGGACAGAGAGACAGAGACAGAGACTGTGACAGTGAGAGAGAGAGAGAGAGAGAGAGAGAGAGAGTGTGCTAATAAGCTAGCCAAACAGGGACAATTCAAAACAACCAGGGATGCTCTGGGAAAATCTATCTACTCCATTACAGTGATAGGTAGGGAAAAGCACTCCTTTCATCTGCACTGGTTGCCAGATGTCAGAAGTAACTTTAGACACTGTATGGGTTTTCAGGCATGGTTTCCTATCTGAAGCTATCCAACGCCTTCCATTTGTACTTGAGATAAAGCTTAAAACCCTTACACGGTTTGTAGGGCTCTACACAGTCCAATCTCACAGCGACCAGGGGACAGGCTTTCTTAGCGTTTGCGGAGGCTATAGGGATGAGTAAGACAACTGCTGTCAAGAATGCTGTGTGCAGTTCGCAGGGCAGAACACTGGACAGTGCTCAGGACTATCCTCAATAGTGGCATCAGGAATTCTTCTTATAATAATATAATAATATTTTTTGATTCAGCTTATGATGATCACGGCTCATACTGTCTTCTAAAAACTCTTGATTACCTACTCAAAGTAGGTCTTCCCCATTGTTTTCTACCAAATAGGCTTTTTAAGATCTTCTTAGTTTTGAGAGCAATGCAAGTTACACTGTAAACACTTTATGGTCAGTCTTCCATGCTAGAAGGCGAGCACCATGCAGGCAGGGACCTTGCTATAAGCATCCTTGCTCACTCTTTCCATACCTCCTAAGATCAAGTAGGCACTGAGGTGTATGTTGAATTGCTGCATAGACATTTTTAAATTTTATTTTTAATGTATTTGGTACAAGGTCTCACTATGCAGCTCAGGCTCATAGTGATCTTCCTGCCTCAGCCTCCACAGTGTTGGGATTAAAGGTATGCACCCCCACACCTGGTTTTGGCAGCCAGCTCAGTATTGCCTGGTGGCAGAGCCAGTGTGGCATGTGGTGGCAGGGATTGAACCTCGGTTCCAGTGCTTGCCTAAGCAGGTGCTTAGTCCACTGAGCTATCTCACCAACCTGCATGGACATTAATAAAGGACAAGTACCAGGTGATATTTCAGTCTCTGGAATACTGCAGTCATCTCTAGATCCCTAAACTGTGAGAGGAACTGATGGTCAGTTTAATCACTTGATCCTATAGAAACCATATGGAGGAACACAGATGAGGAGACACAAGCTAACCCAGTGATGATCCTGTCCTCTTAGGGCTTGTGACTGGCAGAGGACTGAATAAAATGATCCATCTACAGTCTACTCAGAAGAAACAAGAAGCAATGCAAGGCGATGCAGTGGACAGCCTCTAAGACTCTCCTCACTAGTCTTTATGCCCTGGTATCCAACACCTATGTGTACCCCTTCCCGTAAGCATGGAATCAACCTAGTGACTCACTTCTAATGAACATAATACAGGAAAGATGACTTAGTATCACCTGCAACATTAGGTTATAAAAAAAACTGTGGCTTCTGACTTGAGGAACCTTTCCCTGGCTGCTCTCTCTCTCTCTCTCTCTCTCTCTCTCTCTCTCTCTCTCTCTCTCTCTCTCTCTGTCTCTCTCTCTCTGTCTCTCTCTGTCTCTTTCTCCCTCTTTTCCCTCCATCACTGTCCCTTTCCTTCTCTTTCTCGCTGCTATGGTGTATTATGATGTAAGGACAACTTAGTAGTCTATAGAGAGAAGTATGTGAGTGAGTTTAGAACCATCTGGAACTTATCTGGAGCCAAAATAATTAACTCACAAGTGGATTCTCTAGGCTTGCTCAACTTTCAGATAAGCCTGCCACTGTAATCCACAGCTTGATAGCACCCTCACTAGAGACCTCATCGAGGGACACCCAGATAAGACATTTTCTGATTCCTAATCCATGAAAATTATGGAGTAGGATATATTTGTTATTTTAAACTATCAAGTTTAAGGCTGATTTGTTATACAGTAATAAATATCGATATATGTGGAAAGATGTCCTGCAGGCATACCTAACCTGGAATGTGGAGAATGCTTCTCATTTTTCTTGGGAGTTCAGAATCTTGACATCCTTTGATCCTGGCTGCCAGCATCAAATGAGAAGATAACAGCTTCAAAGTCTGAAAGGACACTCACTAATATTGGGGGGTTAATGGCTCCACCTTTGAATTAAACAGACCCTTTAAATGCAGGCTGTGTGGCTGGATGATTTTTTTTTTTTTTTTTACCACCTCTGAGTCAACATTTCTTCCTAAATAGAAAAGAGTTACAGAACCTAACTTAGCTGCCTGTTAGAGTTGATTAAAGAGATTAAGTTACTACAGCAATGTGATGTCCTTTATATAGCACATGTGAGCACATATTAGGTGCTATTTTATCTTTCCATTAGGCTATTGACAAAGGTCAGGTACAGAATCCTTGGTATTTTCACTGAGTCACCAGACATTTAGACCACTGAAAGTGAACCTCTTAGAGCTTTCAGAGATACAAACAGCCCACAGAGGCACACACCCCATAGGTTCACCACCACTGATTTAAAGCATTGTTCTTCATGAGCAAGACTTATGCAAGCTCAAACCAGCTCACGCTCTATGGGCAGGGATGCAGGAAGACATATGTAGATAACAGCAAATATCTGAGAGATGAACAAGATGGTGGCTGTGCTGCTCTGTGCGGCTTTCCTCTTACGAAGCCCAGCCTCTCTCAAGTTATCCTTATAATAATTCCATCAGGTTAATTTCTAGAAAAAGAAAGAGAAGCCAATGCAACATGTAACTCAGAAATATCATGGGACTTGTCTGAGGCCACACACTGGGCAATGCTCAAGTTTGAACATAGACTTGAGTCTTCTGACACCACCAACATGGCTTCCCTCGACTGCTGAAGTTCACCCCCAAGCAAGCCACACTACGAAGCCCTTGTCCTGGCCCCTCCTCTGCTTTTGGTGCCAAGGCCAAAACTGGACAAGCTCCTGGCACTTTCCCCACTTTTCTTTTGTGATTCTTTTCCTCATTAGAACTCCACTTTCATTGCCAAGCCAGCTCTCCTAATCTCGTGTCAACTCTGCTGCCTCTAATTATTTCACTGTAATTATTTTTTCTTAACAAAGGAGATAAAACTAATCATAACATCTTTTTGTAAGCTTCCAAGAGTCATGCTTAAATTACCGCACTGATTTGAAAACCCCAGCAAGCAAATAGGAAATAATTATACTTTTATCTGGGTTGTGGCTGATGTTTTGCCAGATACTTACTAAGTCTCTGTATAAGAACAAGAGGTCATGAGCAGAAAAATGACTTTGTCGTGAGAGTTCTTCCCCTTAGATGGATCCTCCTTCTCTCAATTTGTGACACAATGGTGACAGGAGTCAGAAAGAGGAGGTGGAGTGTCACCGATATCTCCAGCACCTCCCCAAACCACACCATTCCCAGGGCAGATCCTTAATCTCTCACTAGCTTTAGCCAGGTCAGCTACTCTCCAGGAGCAGCTGCTTCAGCAAATCCAAACTTTAAACAATTGCTGTTAGTATGCACCTACTATGCACTAAGCACTGTGTCTGGAAATGGATGTGTATTATGTCCTTTGGTCACTGTAACATGATAAGAAGTAATTCTAAGCATGCCCATTAGCAGGATAAGAAAAACAAGGTTTAAATCAGCTAAGTAGTTTTGCCAAAGCTATAAGGGGAGTGGACTACAGAGATGAATACAAAACTCACATCTGTTTGATACTGCAAGGCTTGTTCCCTACTCCCAGGGCCACTAATCTTTATTCTTTGTAGCACTTGGATCTGAGGAGAGTATGGGAGAAGCAGGTGGGTCCCACCTTTAGGGATTCTCCAAGGCATTCCTGCTCTAGCATCTCCTATGAGTGAGCTTTGCCTGCTCTGGTCTGAATTCAGCCTGGAATTCACAGGCTGAAATCCTACCCTCAAAGTGATGTACTAAGGGGTGGGAATCTTCAAGAAATGACTAAATTATGGACAAGGCCCTCTTGGAAGGGTGCTAACACCTTGTTAGAGACACTCCAGAGTATCTCTGATACCGACCACTGCCACATGAAGATCTGTGGGAAGCCAAGGTCCGTGACCCAAAGTCTGTG
This sequence comes from Myocastor coypus, assembly GCA_004027025.1. Lineage (NCBI taxonomy): Eukaryota > Metazoa > Chordata > Mammalia > Rodentia > Myocastoridae > Myocastor > Myocastor coypus. Next base: position 32,317 of record PVJA010012532.1, on the reverse strand, counting down.
CCTGGTGGGCATCACCAGGAATTGCACCTGCCAGCACTTTGTCCTTGGCCTTCCAGCCTCCACATGGCAAGTACTTTCCCACTGTTTATCAGCCACCCAGCAATGGCACCGTGTTACAGCCAGGCCACATACGCAGAGAACTTCACAGCAGACTCAGTGGGATGCAGCGCACAGGCAGCAGCTGCGCCTGCAAGGCTCGGCTCTGCCAGTTTCTCTGTGATCTGCCAGCTCCCAGGAAAAGGAGTAAGCATGTCCTTAGGGCTGCAGGGATGGTGAGACCCTAGGGAAGCCTTCTTCCTGCTACTACTGGAGACCTCTGAAGATGCTACTGGATGGGGCAAGAGAGAAGGGAAAGGGGAAGAAAAAAAGAATTCGGATATTTATGTCCATGTGCCCCCTCCCTGCAAGAAACAAAATTATGTGCCACATGAGAACATGTACCAAGATAGCTCAGTAGACTAAAGTGTCTGCTTAGGCAGAGCACAGCAGCCAGTGCCCCTGGGGTGTGCCGAGACAGCAATTGAGATTGGGCATGTGTCTTAGTTACTTTTTACTCATTGATGGGACAAATATCCAACACTCAAAATGAAGGAAGGAAAGGTTTATTTAGCTCACAGTTACTGGAGGTTTCAGTCCATATTCAGCTGGCCCAAGGCTGAGTGGAAAAGGGCAGAGAGCATCCAGTTCATGGCAGTGGAACAGCTATAAAATGGTGACAGAGGCAGCCAACCAATCAGGGCAGCAGAGCAACAGTACGAGTCTGTCTCTCTGTCTCTCTTTAAATTACATCAGGCTCTCTGCCTTAGCCTATCCGCCTCAGGCCACACCTATAATTCCCAGCAGTACTCAGACTGATAATCTCATCAGCACTAAAACATATAATTTCAGTGACTCATGAGTCAAGGTTCAATCTATAGAAGTCCCTGCCCCATGACTGCATGAGGCTTTGGGGGGACAACTAGACATAAACCATAACAGCATGGTAGTGTACAGGTATAATTCCAGCACTTGGAAGCCTGAAAATAGAATCACTATGAGTCCAGTCTATGTAGTGAGACCCTGTAGACCCTGTACTAAATACATAAAAAATAAAATATGTATCAATATCTTAGTTACTTTTTACTTGTTGCCAGGACAAATACTCAACACTCAAAATGAACAAAGGAAAGGTTTATTTAGCTCACAGTTTGTGGAGGTTTAAGTCCATATTTGGCTGGCCCAAGGCTGAGTGGAACAGAGCAGAGAGCATCCAGTTCATGGCAGTGGAACAGCAACAAAATGGTGACAGAGGCAGCCAAACAAACAGGGCAGCAGAGCAACAGTGCCAGTCTGTCTCTCTGTCTCTGTCTCTCTTTTTATTATATCAGGCTCTCTGTCTTAGCCTATTCGCCTCAGGCCACACCTACAATTCCTAGCAGTACTCAGACCATAATCTCATCAGTACTAAAACATAATCCCAACGGATCATGGATCAAGTCTCAAACTCTAGAAGTTCTCACCCAATGCGCGCATGAGGCTTTGGGGGGACAACTAGGCATAAACCATAACAATCAATAAAAATAAAACCTTGAAAAAAGGTGATTTTTAAATGGGTTATAAAAATAAATAATTATTTAAAAATTGTAAAGATGAATAAAACAAGGTAAGGGAACAGGGGCCTCAGATCTTCCCGCTCAAGCTGGGCTCAAATGTCAGAGCCCATATTAACTGGTGTCAAAGCAGGATGGAAATGAAGGGGTCTAAGGGAGCTGTGGGGAAAAAGTGACCCTCAGGAAGGGGCAGAAGGGGCACCTGCAGGTGGGGCTCCTGTCTGCCAAAGCCCAGGTGCTCGCAGAGCTCCTCAGTGGCAGTTGCTGATGCCCTGCAAGCAGATGCTAAGCCAGAGCTCCAGTATGCGGAAGCACAGTGCTGTATATGGAAGATGGCTGCACGGAAGGGAGGCAGGAGAGAGACTCTCTGCATCATTAAGCAGAGTGCCATGGGCTAACTGGGGTTTAGTCCCGCTGGGGAGCCCCACGGCAGTGTCACAGTTGTCCTCCCAAAGGAGGAGCAGGAACATGGGTGCTTTCACACCAGATGCCATCTGTCAGCAGAGAGCAGGGAGCACCCCAGGGGACATGGTTGGCCAGCACTCCCAGCCCACACGGCACACAGAGCAACCGGGAGGCTCCAAAAAGAGAAATCCTCATGCAGAGCTGCAGATTCCAGCAGCTTGAAGCTGGAGACAGCACCTGCGGTGAGGACGCAGTGGGGCTCTGATGGCTGCACAAATCCACAGGCTGGAGCCCTTCCCGCCTCTGAGCAGGATTCTGCTCTGCACAGCTCCTCCCTTCCTCTGCCACTATGGCCCATTCCCAATCATGCTGCCTTGCTCTCACCCAGCACCTGGACCTCCTGAGTCTCTCCTGCTACCCCACCTGCCGCTCCAGGTCCTGTTCCCATGATGTTCAGAAGAGACTCTCACAGCTGCCCTAAGTCCCCAAAGTTGACATGAGGATCATTGTCAAACAATGAACTATAGAAAAGAAACATGCCATGTGCTCTGAAGGAAGCAGTGTAGCTCTATGTGTAATTCAATCCCCTTTTCAACACGTAGGGAGACTAAGGTCTGTAACCTGGAAGATTCTGGCTCAGTGTCACACAGAGGACTAGGCTCAATGGGGAATCTGGAGTCTCAATTACAAGTCTCAAATTCTTTCAATTGCTTGAAGTCACCAGGTCTGTTCGTTGTGACCTGAAGCCACCACAGACCATAAAAGTCAGTAATCTGCATAGCTTTTACCTTATTCTTTTCAAACAGAATCTTATCAAATTCCCAAGTTGCCTTGGCTGGTTTCAGGCTTGGGATCCTTCTGCATCAGCCTCCCAGGGTGGTGGGATTACAAGGGTCACTATGATGCCTAGGTAGTCCACATTTTAAAGAATTAAAAGAGGACATACCCCAAACACAGTGCTTCTGGGAGCTGTACAGAATGATGACCACATATAAGAGTAAACCCATGCCCCCTTAGCAACTCAAACAACTCTCACTTACTCCCCCAGCTGCTGGCAGTGTAGTGAGCAGAACCCTAGACTGTTACTATCTCTCCCTGCCAAGACTGTCTTTACTGTGTGCCACACCCATTCCTTGAGGGAGAGATCTGACCCTGGAGCCAAGGGGTGATTCTAAGTTTTTTTCAGTTTCCCCAAGCTCCCCTTCTGTTGAACTGGCATTGTGGCACACTTTTTTTCTGCCCAAATCTTGCTTGTCCTCTAGGCATAGCAGAGCCCACCCATCATATCAAGGCCTATGTCCTCAGATACTGCCCTATACCCGACTTGGGGACAAGGAACATAAACCACCACCCAAGTGTCCAGACTCCCAGCCAAGGAGCACCCCATGACCAAGAGCCTTCCAAGTACTATTTATCTGCTAGGGCTGCTGTCATACAAGCCCAGATTCTTGTACTTGAACCACAGAAATGAGTTGTCTCATAGGCACGGAAGGCTGAAATCCAAGATCAAGGTGTTGGCAGGGCTGGCTCCTCTTGTGGGCTGTGGGGAAAGCTGCCCACATCATGCCTTGGCCGCTGGCTTCTTGGCAGTCACTGTCACTCCTTGCAGAAGCCCTCCCCCAGTGTCTGCCTTTGATTTGCAGGCATTCTTGGGCATAGGTCTATGTCCAATCTTCTTCCCTTTGTATGGAAACTGATCATACCAGATTGGGAATTGCCCTACTCCAGTCTGATCTCATCTTAAGGAATCAAGATGCCATGGCCCTGTTCTCAAGTAAGGTAACACCCAAAGGCACTGGACACAAGGATTCCAACGTCTCAATTGAGGGGATATGATTTCACTTGTGGCTCACTTCCTTTCAAAGAAAACACCAATCAGGTGCTGGGTGTCAGCTGCGAGACAAAACAAGCAGTGCACACGGGCTGTACCATGCCAACCACGGCAAGAGCAGGCAGGTACCTGTGGCCAGCCTCCTTCCCTGGGCACGCTGATGATCACATTGCAGAATGTGTGGTACTTCCCACCATCAGTGCTGTCACAGGCATGACATTTATCTACCTATCACTGAGGGGAGGGGAAAGATTAATATCAAATAGGGAAATTCAGAAGGCTTCTGGAAGAGGCACTTGGGGAATGTATTAGTTACTATAATGAAGCACCACAGACTGGAGGTTTCAACAGTAGAAATTTCTGCCTCCCTCCCTATTCTGGGGGCTGGAAGTCAATGCTGCTCCCTTCCTGTGTCTTTACGTGGCCACGCTCATGTATGAGTCTGGGTCCCAATATCCTCTCCTCACGTGGACACCAGTCATACTGAATGGAGCCCTTCTAAGCACCTCATTTTACCTAATTACCTCTTTCACGTCCTTGTTTCAAAAAAATCACATTCTGAGAAACTAGGGATTAAGACTTCCACACAGGAGGGTTCCTTTTTTGTTGTGAGGAGCACAATTCCACCCAGAACAGGAAGAGAGACCATGCCAGGATCTGTATGTACTGTCACCCCACAATCTGTTTGCTCACGTTTTTTTAATCTTGAAGACTTCTGGTGAGGGGCCTTCCCATCATTCTTGCTTTGAGGATACTGTGGAAAATATACCCTGAAACAAACTTGGCTCCTAAACACCTGTCCTCGAGTGGCAGAGGGGTCTCTGCTGGAAGTGAGCATCAAAGTCGAGGAGAATCTTTGTATTCTGCAGACCTGACTTACAAGGTAAAGTGGCATGCAGATTTCTTATTTAATAAATTCCCACAGAAAATTAGTTTTTCACAGTGGGGAGAATTTCAAGGCTTGCTGAGATGAGCGGGCAGGATCTAATCACTGTTGAGGCTTTGTACATACACCAGGCATTGCCGATCTCCGGATGATCCAATTACTCTGCAGAGGCCCATTGCCTTACCTGCATACTAATCATGAGACAGGGGAGCAAGAAACATGCTGGCCTTTTCGGGAAGCTCCTGACACACATGGCTCCCTTGCTGACCTCCTGCCAATTACATTCATCTCAATTCTATTAGCTCATCTTTTGCCCGAAGGTGACATATGCCCTGGCTTAGAGGGAGATTCTCCTATCCCAGCTTCCCTCAGCAAGGAGAGGGGGCTGCAGCTCCAGTGAGCACAGACAGGGCTCTCAGCCCTCAAGGTTCCTGGCAGTAAGTACAGGTAAATGCAGGGAAGTGTATCCTTCCTGGGGAAGAGCTGTGTCTAAATCAGCTAAGAACTGGAAGAGTGCATGTTTAGAGACAAAGTTCTGAAATAGGCCTGGGCATCTAAAATTAAGCACAAGTTTCACTACTAGCAATGACTCACAGGAGGCAGATTTCCTTTTCTGAGGCACTGAGTCCTCACAAGTAAAATTGGAGAGGCCTACGGCTGCTGCTGACATAGGCGATAGACTCCTTTGGCTTCTCCCTTTCTGCTGCCTTCCACTTATCAGCTGCTCACTCTTGGCCAAAGAAGCTTAGGTTGCATTATGGGCTAGATAAGAGCAAGGACCAGAGAGTAAGAATGCCCAGTAAATGCCGCTCTGTGAGTAGGCATCTTGCTAGTGGCATCAGGCAGTTCTCAGTGACGAACAGCTGTGAGCAAGGGCAGGGTCACCAGGTACAACTTCACAAAGGGAGATAGCCAGACTAGGATCACCACATGAATGAAGAAAAGAGTAGAGACTATTCTGGTGTGTGTTGATTTGCTGGATCTTCTACCCTGAAAAATCAGTATGAATTTTCTCTGATTTTCTAGTAAAGAACAGATTTCCCCTCAACACACACACACACACACACACACACACCTCTGAGATATATACCGTAAATCAGTTTGGAAAATCCAGTAGGAGATACAATGTCCAACTCTGGGAACTGGAAACACATACAAGTGTGTGAGGGGGACATTCAGGATGGCTGACCAGAGCTGAAATCTGTGATAGCCACAGGGGGGAAGTTAGCTACATGGTCATTCCCACAGAACGAAGAGTCCAGGTGGGAGGAGATCAGCACCAAGCCATTCACTCACTGACAACCTTTAATTCAGAGTTTAAAAATTGGTGACGGTGTGCTAGACATTAGACTTGGAATCAAAGCCATAAGTGTGGACAAGAGTAGGAGATCCTTAAAGACTTTTCCCTTGCAATAAAATGAAGGAATGGTTCTTTAAAGAAAGGCAGCCTAGGATTATTCTGTGGAAAAATAAAAAGGTTGGAGTCATTTCACTTTGGGCTTTAATTCTAGCTCTAGTATTGATCAAGTGAGACCCTGGTGCTGAAGGTCTCCAAGATTTGTTTATTCATTAATAAAATGGGCATATTAATTTTGATTTAATGAGTCGATTGTAAGGTTCAGAGACAATACAACAACTGAATTTTCTAGGCTACATCATGCTTCAAGGCACATGAAAAAAAGCAGTATTTTTTCAGAACTTAGAGCTTATAATCCAAGGGAGAAAGAATGTCATTCATTCATTTATTTGTTCAATCATTCATTCATTCAACAAATATTCATTATGCCTTGTCTATGCTACAGACACTATGGCATAAATAACTACAACTAACAGTAGGAAATTATACATGAAATCAGAAGTGCTAGGGGTTAGTTATGTGAGTTTAACTTAGGACAAGTAACTTCTAGTTGCAGGATCAAAGAAGACTTGAAAGGGTTCTTAAAACTTTACAAGTGTGTTAACAGGTGGAGGGGTTGAGTTTCCAGCACTGGCTAGCCCAGGAGTAAAAGCAGTAGGTAGAGAAATTGGGTATATGTACAGAGGATGGGTGACAAACGTTTCCTATACTTATCTTCGCTATCCCGTATACTATCCATGAGTCAGTGACAGTGATACACTTGGAATAGGATTATCATAACCAAAATCCTGGATTCCTCATGTTAATTAATTTCAACTTAAAAGTAAAGGTCACATCAAACGCTTGGCCACAATATTGGCTAGAACAGGTGTGAAAGGCAGTACGGACCTGTGAATCCAGACCATAGAGGGCAAGGAGAATTCTGATAAAGGGTATGTTTCAGTCTTAGATGATAAGACATCAGGTTCAGCTCTGGGAAGACATGACTGGCTGCAGAGTACAAAATGAATTCGAAAAGGAGATTCCAGCAGCAAACATGTGAGTTCAGTAGGGCCTAAAGTTGCCCAAGAGAGACATGATTAGAGTCTGTGTAAGTCAGTGACAGTGATAAAGGGAATGAGAGAATGGGTATGAGAATTAGCTTCCACACCCAACTCTCAAGCAATGGGCAAACTTGGAAGGACAGGGAGATAAAGGTGGCTGGGTGATGCTATCATCTAAGACTTAGTCAATCTATGTCCCAGTTCTGCCTGACACAAGAGAGGAAGAGGGAGGACCTGAGACCTGAAGAAATGGAGAGGTAGGGAGCCAAAGCAGTGATTACAGCTTGAAGGACAGCTTTCTCTTGCACATCTTCTAGGCCTCCCAAGGAAGCCACCACTTTGTCATCTCTCCCTAGGGGCAGATTTCTCTTTATTTAATTTCCCCAGGTAATCAGAGCTGTAGATATGTGGCTTTTTGGAACTGATGCCCCAGAGGCCTGGAGGGGGCTCTGGTCGCTTCCTGGATGCTCAGTGACTGTTATGATTTTTTCCAGGCAGCCGATGCTCATTTGGCATTCCTGGCACTGCCCATTCCTCTCATGTCCTTCTTGGAGCTGGCCGCCAGGTCCCCAAGATCCCTGCATGACTTTCTGAAGAATGGTGATTTGTTTTTGTCCTGTTAGCTTCTTTAAAGGACAGAAACAGATTGCTGGGCTGGAGGGAGGTCCTGAAAAGAATATGGATGAGGAACCAGCTGCATGAGGCCATAGCAGGAAAGCTGCAAGAAGCGGTCTGGACAAAGGTCTCCTGGTGGATTTTTAGTCTGGGGCAAGAGGGCTAAGGAGGAAATAGAATCTCCCTCCCTGTCTACATGTTTGCTGAAATAAATCTCTCCAAAAATACAGTTATTGGAGAAATTTTCTCTTCTAAACCTTTCTTATTTGACTTGTGCTGTTCTCTTTGCCAGGAAAATACACCCTATTCTTCTCCTCTCCAAACTGTTCATTCACACTTATAATAAATGAGGTATTGAGCAACTAAGGGATGCCTACCATTGTGCTAAAAACTGAATGAATCACAGCGGAAGCCAAAGTTAGGGTCCCACACCCCACCTAAATAAGGAAATCTACAGAAATCAGCAAGCCTAAATACTAATCAATAAATCGCCCTGTAAAGGTACTACTACAAACTCAAAAAATGCTTCTGATAGAACTCTTGCCACCCTAGTAATATGTCCATTCATGTAACTAGGAGAATGTCTCCATGCTCCCTAGAATTTTCTGGGGCCCACAAAGCCATGTTGGCCAACATCAACGATGCAACCTGTCTCTAAGGAGAACTTACAAATTTCTCAGTTTGCCACTGATTCAGTGAGTCCTCCTTGACTTAGTGGATTGACTGTGTCAGTACTGTTACATCAAGGATGGCAGGCCAATGAGATAACTCAGTAGTCTAAAGCACCTGCTTAGGCAAGCTTAGGCAACCACAAGGACCACAGTTTAATCCCTGGCACCACATGCTACACCAGCCCCACCTCCAGGGCAAGCTGAGATGGCCATAATAGAAAGAAAGGAAGACAGACAGACAGGCTTCAGCAGGACAAATGTCCTCCAAAGTGCCCCTCATGCATGTGTGTGTCCATCTGTATGATGCATATATGTGCTCCATGAGCTCTCTCCCCCATAAACTAAGAGGAGGAAACCGTGTACATTTTCCTTGCCATATATCAACAGCTTAGTGGCACCAGGCACACAATAGGTCTTCCAGAATGTTTTGTTTCTATGGATTACTGATTGCAGTAGACCATGATGGTTAAGACCATTGTTTACAAAGTTCTGTGGTATGAGTTCAAATTCTGGACCTGACACTTACTAGCTAGATGATCTTAGGTAAATTATTCAACAGTTCTGGGCCTCTGTTTAGTCACTGGAAAAATGATTTTGAGTATACACAGATGTTGAGTATTCATACCTTCTGGGGAGATTCAGTACAATCTTACCAATAGTGTGAAAAAAAAGCAACTTGACACTGTTCTTCCTTATTACTATTCCTGAAGGTCAAATAGAACAGTGGATTTTGTCCCACTGAACCATTGTCTAGATGAGGATGGATCAGCGGTATGAGTGACGTTTTGCATTAGCAAGAGGGCTCCAAAATGTTTCAGGACCACACTGCAATATCCTCTCCCTGCCCTTCAAGAAGCAGAATCGGAATCTTACCCTGATAGACACAGTAGGCCTTCTGAAGACCATCTATAGCCACAAAACTCATCAGTAATAGTCCAGTGTGACTCCAGTTACACTCAAAGCAAGAGGAGTTAAAACACATTGCAATAAAAAGCATGACTTACTGCCTGTCTCCTGGCACTCTTTCATATATGGCTATGATCAGCTAGAAGGAAACAGCTGGGGTTCCCAGGGGGCTCTTTGAGCATGAACAGACAGTCTCCTGAGAAACTTGCCATGGAGATAAGAAGACTGGCATTTGGGCCCCAGCTAGAAGGCATCCAGTGGTACGCCACTGTCCTGGGTGCTGAAGTGGATCCTCTTACCCATTCTTTTCCAGGAAGTGCAGCAAACCGGGTGGCTGCTACTTATATTCTCAAGTGTCTCTGCAGATTCAAAGCTGAATTTTGAAAATAAAATTGATATTACTCACATTTTCCCCATGAGGTAATGATGTTAGGAATATAAAGTATTAAAGATTTAGTATCTTGGAGCCTCAGAGGAGAGTACATACAAAGTCAAGAAGAAGTAGTGTGGAATGACTGTCTTGCTTAAAAGGGGGTGCGCAGACTTTAAGTGGAGAGGAGGAAAGAGCTTTTGGCTTTCAGAAAGGAAGCCAGGTAGGATGAGAGCAAAAAGCAGAGATTTATGCAGCTTCAAAAAGAAAAATAAAAGAGGAATCCTGGGCATTAATGGACAATGTTCAGGAAACAGTGGTTGTTAACAGTGCCTTGCCACATGCCCTTCATGTGGGATGGCAGTGGCTCCAAATGCTGGAATGGTGGCTCCTTAAGGAAACCTCCTTATTTGAGAGGCTCTGCCCATCTTCCCCAACCCTGGACATAAACCTCAGCCAATAGCACAGGGCTGTGGAAACCTGTTTCTCTTGCCTCTGAGTGAGACCAATTCTGTGGTGCTACCTGTGACTGAAGCCACCCTCCCCCTACATGATGCATCAGGACTAGATCTCAGCTGTATACATATCCTTGTTTACATTTTCATTTTTTATACATCTCAGCTCCTTGTGAGCATTACCCCAATGACCTAAAAAGTATCCCTCTCAGGGTTTGTTTCTACTGTACCCAATAATATGAATCAGGTGCTCTCATCAGAGGACAGATTTAATGCAAGATACATAAACATATAAGGATTTTAAAAATTGAGTAACCATGGCCACCTTCAGAGTTAGGTGTGGAAGACTGTGAAAGTGCAGTCTGGATGCTGGAGATTTGCAGGGTCAGTTGAAGGTGGAAGACCTGGAGCTCATACTACTGTCCCATATGAATCCATATCACGACACTAACAGGTCTGCAATGGATTGTTAAGGGATCTGTGCTGGAAGTCTGAAAAGTCTGCACTGGAGTCCAGGAGATGCCATCCAAGGTGAAGGCGGAGACTGGAGTGCCACCAAAGACACAGGAGCAGGCCTTCCTTCTGTTTCTCTTCATCCCATTCCGCAGGGTGGGTCTTCTGCCCTTGGTTAGTCTCCCAACCACACTTAAAACTGCCAATCCAATTTAGCTGGGTGTGTCTTACTCAAACTGACACCAACATATAGAAGGATTGTTGTCTTTGATGAGACAGCCCTCCTGCATGGCTCCATGCCCTGGGGTCTCAGGAACACAGATCCAGCTCTTGCATTCTTTCATTCATTCGTGTGAGCCTAGAGCCTTAGCACTGAACCATATCCCCAGGCATTGTTTTTCCCTCGAGATCTGGCCTCACTAAATTGTGTTTATCTCTTAAACATCTGCCAGCAGTCTCTCGTGTCCATTGGCGGAGTGTTTAGAAGATGGTTGGATCTCGGGGTGCTAAATACATCAGTACACTGATTCATCAATAGATTTATAGCTAAATGATGAGTTAGGAGGTGGGGCCAGGCTGGAAGGAATAGGACGCTAAGGACAATGTGGGTGTGACCCGGAAGAGTGTATTGTTGTTCTTGGTTCTCCCACTCCCTCCCCTCCCTTCCCTTCCCCAGCCTTCCCTTCCACCTCTTCAGCTTCCCCCTTTCTCATTCCCCTTCCTTCTCTCCCCTTTCCTTTCTCCCCTTTCTGGTTTCCAAAGCCTGTGCAGCTTTCCTCTGCCAGGACCTTTCTCTAGCTGATTTATGCCTCAGAATCAGCTCACTACAGCATGAAACGTCTGAAACTGTAAAGCAAAATGCACTTCTTTTCCTCTGAGCTGAAGGCACCAGGCATTTTGTGCCAGTCCTGGAAATACAGACATTAAGTTACCCGGGCTGAGCTCAAACTTACAGTCCTTCTGCCTCAGCCTTCTCGAGTCCCAGGATTCCTGGCATGCACCACTACACCCAGTTGTTGTGGGCTTTTGCAGTTGTTATTTGAGCATGTGTATGTGTGTGTGCGTGTGTATTTTTGTCTCACTATCAAAATATGTCTTGTGGGCTCTGATGATATCTGAGGTTATATTTAAACTCAATAAAATAGTAAATAATTCAGTTTACAATTAAAATAATAGTGATAGTTACAATGTATCAAAACAGCTATTTCAAGTTGTGGAATGAGTTGTATCATTTAATCCTTCCAACATCCCCAGAATGTGCCCATCTTTGTGCCTAAAATGAAGAGTTTAAATCTACAAAACACAAAATAAGTTGCCCATGCTCACAAAATGTGTTATTAGAAGTGAGGGAAGACTAGGGTTTTGTTATTGGAAAGCCTGTTTTCTACACATTGAGCTACGCTGGGCTCTTCTCAACGTCAGAAGAAAGATCTGCCAGATTCTCTGAAAAAAAAGAAGCTTCCCTCAGCCCCTATGTCCTGAGCGTGCACCTTTTCTCCTTTGGTCCAAGCAAACAAGAGGCTGGAATTCACTGGAGAGTCCAGCTCTGAGCTGACTGGAGCCTAGCTCCTGCTTGCAGAAGCCCATCCGAGAAATCTAATCTCAGGGCAGATAATGCAATGTGCATGTGAGTCATCTGCTTGCTGGGATTCTCGCAGCTCCAGTCTTGTATTAAGTTAGAAAGACAGGCACCTGGAGCGCATTGCTTTCTCTTCCCCCATGAAATGACCTTAACTAAGTTAAGATTTAACACTATGACCTCAGCGTTTATAGCAGAGGAGGGTAAGAGATGTTGATGTGGACAGTCTCTCTGTGGAAGACACTGCACTTTTATTCCAAAGTCCCCTTTCTTTATAAGTCTCAAGGATTTCTCTCCAAGGTCAGTGCTTCTGCAATGATCTTAATGTAGATCGATTTCTTGTGTCTTCTCACCATGTAATGTGGATAATATGATCCCATAGGATTCTCATTTTGCCTTTGCTTCCAGGAAGCTCAGAATAAACCCAGTTCTCTGATGGATGTTAGATCATTCCTGTGTGTCTGTTCTTTTCAGACGTTTTTGCACTGGTTTTGACTCATACGTTTTAGCTACGTTTGCGTATCTCACAGCAATTACATCTTTAAAATAGGTGTCATAAAGGAACAAAAAGAACATCAGAGCAGCGCTTCAGAAAGCACATGGGAAAATGAGCTCTTGGGTCATCTGTCCCCTTCCCCACCCCTACTAGTCCGCCATGGCCATAAGCCAGACTACCATCATGTCACTTGGACGACTGTTATGCTCTCCTATGTGGGTCCAGGGTTGGTTCCTTCTCACTGATTTAGTTCTACATCTCATGACCGCATCTCTCATTGTGACAACCTTGGCTATGACACCAGGCAAGATGCCTCCCTAGCATTTACTTACAAGCTATGGTTCTGAAACAAGAGCACAAAGATGGAGTAAGGATGGCACTTGAGGTCATGTGAGGATGGGAGGCCTATTTCTCAGACATTCATTTCATTCCATGGTTAGCTAACTATAACCATTTGCAGAAGGTGTTACAACATGGAGTCAAATGTCAACTGGGCATACATGTTTAACAACGCATCTGAAACTTTTAAACTGTTTTCCAACCCAGTTAGTTAACCAAAAGCTTTAGAGCTTCAACAGTCCCCTTCTTCCTCAAAGGGGTTTTTTAATACCATTATTCTGCCTCTGGAAGGTCTTTTGGAAAACTTGTGAGAAGCCTGGATTTTCAAGACCTCAGGATCACTGCTGATATGTGCGATCCCATTTCATGACATGGAAGGTCAATTGTGGAGAACAGCTTCTGCCCAGGCTTTAGGTGTGCCCGCTTGGCCTGTGCACGTGCTGATGCCCAAACTGGAACACTGTCTCCTCCCACTGCATCCTGGTGATTGTGAAGATATTGCTCTGGGAACCATTCATGGGAAGCCCTCTTTACCACAAGGTGGACTCCATCTTCCTTGGAGCTTCTAGAATATTCTGTGCTGCACCTTACCACTCAGCGCATCCCAGGGCAAATGATGAGCACCTCTCTGTTTCTGCTGAACGTGCCCTGCATTGGCTGATGAGCTCCACCACCTCTTCACCACTATCACCATAACCTTCAGTGGCATCGCATCAGCACCATCACACTGCCATGGTCATCGCCTTCATCACCCTCATCACGACATATCCTCCTCATCTTTGCTACATGCCAGGTGCTCTTCAAGCACCATTCAAAGTACTATTATATGTGAGAGAGATGAAGGACAGAGGCATAGGTGTGCAGTCATGGTTAGAGGCAACCTGGAGTTTAAGTGATGGAAAATGGAAATGCAACCCCAGCCTGTTCCAAAGAGAGGAATGACTTCTAATGGCTCTTAATTACATTAAATCACTGGGACCCTGCTTGTTGAATCCCATCAGCTCTGTCAAAGGGAGCTCCCACCTCCCCTTTCTCGGGATGACTGACCAGCCAAGTCAGGAAAGCTGCTTTTGCACCAGCCGCCCAGCTCCCGAACCTCTGGGTCTCCTCCTCCTTCCTTCTGCCTTCACAGGTATTAACTTTCATATCTGACATCAATGCATTATGCTTGCCCTTCACTGTCTGTGCACCTGCTAGAATATAAGCTCCATAAGTACAGAGAACCATTGTGCTCACTGATGTATCTAATAGAAATGCAATGACTATGTCCAGAAGGATTGAATAAACGAATATGTCCCCTGCCCACTAGGTCCACCGGACTCCTGAACTTGGCACACATGGGCAGAGAGAAGGTGACAAGGCAGGGTTTGTCCTTGGATGAGGGTCATGCTTCCTCATCAACCTCACTGGGGAAGTAGCCTCCAGCCTTGTTCCAATGTGTGTCTCTGCACAGAATTTCAGAGAACAGATGGAAAACATTAAAGCCTCCACCAAGGTCAGAAGAACAAGTACCCCTCCTGGTTGTCAGAATGCCAAACCCTGCATTCTGCCCCAGCATCAGCAACGGTCTGTTCCCAGTTCTCTTTGACTCTCTGATCTCTGCCTTTGTCTCTGTCTCTGTCTCTATCTCTATCTCTGTATCTCTCATCCTGCCTCTCTCTGTCTCTCTGTCTCTGTTTCTCTCTACCTCTCTGTATCTGTCTCTATCTCTGTCTCTCTCTCTCTTTCCATCTCTCTCCACCTCTGCCTCTATCTCTCCCCCTTTCCCTGTCTCCTAGACACCTTTCTGCTAGTCCAGATCCTACTTTTCCTAGGCAGATGCATGGCCATAACAGTTCTTCTTGAATGTCCCATAGTGCTCCCTCATCTGGCCAAGGAGTGGGCAGGACTCCCTCTGCCATTTTGCCACCTCATACATCCAATTAAGCAGACTCTGGGTGATAGGGGAAAGCTGCCTGTTTCCTTGACAGCAAATACCCAAACTGACTGAAACAATTAGTTTGTCTATTTTAAAACTGAATTCCAACGCTTCCATGGCAACCAAAGTTATTAAAAGATGTAAATTAAAGTGTTGCACAGGAAAGATGGCTTGGCATGGAAGGCACTTGTTTTGGGGAAAGAACACAAAGAACTCCATAACAAGGGCATCCCCCTGCCTGGGCACACAGTGCAATCAGCTCAAGGGACACAGCCCTGACCGATGGATCCCCATCACGACCTTGGCTTCTGTCACTATCTCATATGAGAGGCATCTCCTCCCCTCCTATGTGTGATGGGTGATGAGACTTGTACTTTCTGAAGCATCTTGTGCCAGGAAGGACATAAAGGGAGGTCAAGAGGTAGCAGAAATGACTTCTGTATAGAGCCTGCTCTATTCCTGGTCATAGGGAATCAATATTTACATGGACCAAGAGCTTACCATGGCCCCTATCTTATGCTAAGAGATCCTCATGCTTGAGCTCACTGGATTCTCCTATCAGATAAAGTCACTCATTCCCATTTCATAGATAGAGAAACTGAGACTTGGAAAAATGAAGCAACTGATGAAGTCACACAGCCAGTAAAAAACATAACTAGGGTTAGACTCCATAGCTATCTAATCTATATTAGATTTTTTGAATCCAGAATAAACATTATATGAAGTTATCATTCCTTTAATCCTTTTCTTATCCCTAAATGGTAGCATGGTATGGGGAAAAGAATGTAAGTTCTAGAGACAGACAGACATGCATGGGACTATGCCCTCATGCATGGGAAACTCTGCAGCACAGAGGATGCCCGAACATTCATTGCTACAGGCTTTGTGAGCCTTTAACTGTCATGAGTCCTGGGAAAGTTTGTTCACCTCCAAGTGACATTTGGCAGTGTCTGGAAATATCTTTGATTGTGACAACCTGTGGAGAGGCCAAGCAATTGGCATCGAGGGAGCAAAATCCAGGGATGCTGCCCACATCCCACCCCACAGTGCTGCCACTTTCAGCAGCAAGGCACGAGTCACAATGATAAGAATTCTGCGGTTAAGAATGCTGGTCCAGGGAAATGAGGGGAGAGAGAGGGAGGGATGGACTGATCAATTGATTGCTCAATTTTAATAATGAGATATTCTCTGGTTAATAAACCAATAGTTTCAATTCACATGAAGTGACCAAATGTCAGTTATTGCTGCTTTAATTTAAATAGCCACTGTAAACACAAATGGTCCCTGAAGAAATAAGACTCTCTACAAACCTACGAGCTTCCATCTATTGAAGCTTTTTTCCAGAAATTTCTACAGAATTCTTTTTAAAAAAATTTCTTTTGGGGAAAAGAATTGTTTTATAAATACTGGGTATTGAACCTACAGCCTTCATGTTCAGCTGCATATTGAGCTTCCCCCATTTGTAAGATAAGGTTTCACTAAATTGCTCTGGTTAGGCTCAAACTTGCAATCCTTCTTTCTACTGTAGCTGTCTATAGTGCTGGGTTCACAGACGTGACCTACTATGCCAGGCTGCTACAATAAATATTTTAAGGCTTACTTTGTCAGGTATCGGTCTCAGTATTCTATGTGTATTAATTTATTTAATTGTCATAACTACCTATCATCTCCATTCTATAGATGAGAAAAGAGAGATACAGAGACATTAGTTAACTTCTCTGAGATAACACAGCTGGATCCCTGTGGAAGAGTTCAAGAGCTGGAGCGCCAAGACCCACTGGAGCACCTGCCATCAAGAAGATGTCCAAGGGAAAGCTCGTCAATGAATAAATACATAAGCAAGGAAATCAATTACTGCCTCCAAACTTGGTGTGTAAATATATTTTTACTCTATTTTGGCTTTCAAAACAAATTTCTCTGGGAAACATTATCATGGAGAAAATTCTGAAATTGAACATAGAGTGAAACATTAAACTCAGATGGGAGCCTTCAGGGCCCATTAGCCATGTCCCAAATATTCTGTCCATCACTTCAAAGGGGGAAAGGAGATTCTGAGAACTCTATCTGTGCAAAACACCTCTGTCAGGGCATTTTTTTGACTCCATTCCGCAAGCACAGGTTCCAAAAGTTCACATTTTTAGCTAAAAGTTCACATTTTTAGCTAACATTTGGTGAGATGCTTTTCTTAACCTTGCAAGTTGTTATTTTACTAACAGCTTCCTTTTGGGGCATCAGATGGCAGATTGAATGATTTAAAGGGAAAAAATGTGGTTGCATTTGAAGTTTATTTTTTAAAGCCTCCAGGAGTCTAATGTGACATTCTGGGTAAGAACACAGCATTATGTTGACGCATATGACATCTCTCTTAATGATGTATAAAATCTCTCCATGGTGGCAGATCACTGAGCGGGTGGAGAGCAAGCAGCAGGAATCCTGCATCAGTCTGGAAAGCCTCGGCTGCCACCCTTATCTTAGAAGAGCCAAGAGAGGCCAAGAGCCTGGGAGTTTCTCAACTGGGAGGTTGTTCTCCTTCAAGCATTCCAAGACCATCTGGAGTCAGCAACCAGGCTTTACAGAGCACGTGCTGCTATTACATAGGCTTTAAGGGCAATGATTCTAGCCCACCCAATCTCAGGGACCAAATCAGTTGTCCTTATGGAATCCATAGCTATTTGTGGGGGAGTCTGTAGGGACTCTGAAGCACTGGAGCTTGGAGAAGCAAGAGAAAGGTTTTATGCCTGAGCCACTGCCACATGGTGCTACAGGGACCTGAAAGTCCCTTCACAGAACTTCTTGTAAACACCTTCTGGACCCCACTCATCACCCAGCAAAGTCTTCTGGATACAATAATTTGTCACCCTTGTTCCTCTCATCAGGATTCATACTGAAAAACCAGGCAACTAAGGTGAGCACACATTAAGAGATTCCTCTGAGTCTTTTTCATTCAGCTAAGAGATGGAAAAGGAAAGTTGATTGGTCCATGGGAAGGAGTTATGGGCAATTCTTAGAAGAATTCTAGAACACCTCCAACCCAACTCCCACTGGCCAAGATTCTTTCATATAGTCCCCCAAACCATAAGGATGATGGGAAATGCAAAGTCTACCTGTGTATCCAAGGGAAAAAAGAAAGGGGTTTTTGGCAAATTCAAAGCTATCTCTGCCACAGAAATGGAGCAAAGGGTCAAAAATCCAGACACAAAAATTCACTGTCATCTTTTAGTCATTCATCTCACCCAACTCTAGAGTTACAGGAAAAACTCCCAGCTATATCACAGGACAGAACTTTGTAGGGGAAGCCTGAATGGGGCATCATCACTAAGTCATTGTCTGGGATGCTACTTGGAGGTAAATTTGAGACGCCACTTACTGGCAACTTGCTATGTGCTAGCCTGTGAACTCCATGCTACAGCCACCTTGTCCCATGTGCTCCTCAGCCTAACAGTACTACTTGTGACACTGATTGCCCCCATCTTACAGACAAGAAGGTGAGATGATGAAATGGGGCTCAGGATGTAATGAAAGAACTGAAAATCAGATCCCAGTTATTGTGAGCATCACCCCTGTTGCTTGCTATCAATAAGACTATATGCCATCCTCCAAGAGAGAAATCCTAGGGTTCCTACTCACCAGTAATGGTTTTAAACCACAGCATTAACTCAAAGGAAAAAAAATCATAAAATATTCAGGATTTGAAATACGAAAGAAAAGAAATATGTCTATGGAAATATCACTAATCAGAGCAATTTTCCCACCCGCTTTCCCTAGGACACTAGTGTTCAACCCAGAATTAGAAAGAAAGAGAAGAAAAAAGATAGCAAGGGGCACGGTACTCAAGCGGCAGAGCTGCCCCATGCAGGGGCAAGCATGTGAGCTTCAGACTCCAGGAGTAAAGTCCCTCACTTTTGACAGTTTGTGGAGTCCTTGTTGTGGACAATGAATAGATACTGGGCACTTGCTATTCATATCAGGTATTGCATACATCTCAAGGCTGTTTCCTTAGAAAACACAGGATGGAGGCTAAGCTCTTGATAGTTACCAGGGAATTACCCAGTATCCTTACTTTGAGAATTTGAGGAATATAATTATCAAGGATGGGTTGATAACTGTTAACTTATTTGTTAACTTTTCTGCTTTACTTGTTTTTTTTCAGCGCCAGGGATTGAACTTGGACCCTGTGCTTGCCAGGCATGCACTTATTCCACTGAGCTATATCCCCAGCCACTAGGGGGTTCTATTTGTGTTGCTAGTGTTTATTTGCTTTCTTTTGGAAGTCTGGAAGAATTTTTCCAATGTTAACACATACATATTTATTAAAATATAACTGAAGTATGAATGTGTTTTTAAATCAATGTGTACATTTAATATTGCATTGCTTTTACAGCCTGTCTCCTCTGCCTTCAAAAATCCCATTAAACTAAGTCTTAAAATTATAGCACTTAATAGCCAAGAACAGAATATAACCCATACTACTAGGTAGAGCATGACCCAAGTAGCCATGTCCCTCATCCTACAGACTAATCCCTGTGACAATAAACTGCCCACTTACAGAGGCTCAAAGCAGCTGATCCTAAAGGCAAGCATTAGATCATTCAGTTAAAAAAAAATGAAACAAACTAAAGGAAAAAGACCAATAACCATTTTCTTTTTTAAAAAAAAATAGAGCTACAATTTAAATATTCATTTATATGTATAGTAATAAACCATTATACATTTTAATCTGTTTTCTGTTTGACAATATTTCATTTGCAGGCTCTCCATGGCTTATAAAAATAGACCCAGAGTCCAAATCCCCACAGCATGAGATTTTTCACATTCTCTAATTTGCAGTAATGTATTTGTGTCAAATGCAGTCTATAAGCCCCCCAAGGGACAGTGCTGGCAGTCCAGGCTCCATGGAGGGCTGTGAGCAAGGAGGGCCTAGGTTTGGGTGGGATCCAGGGCATCCTGGATGCTGAAGCCTATGCTGCCCATGCTGGGAATGGACTCTGACACTGAAGCAGGAGCTCTCCTAGTCCTGGATTAGAATTCATAGTAGAGACAGTTCACCAAAACCCATTTCTTGTCTCCTTGAGTAAGATAGAGAACATTTCCTGGTCTCCTGTGAAAGGTATGTGACTATGGTAGGCCTGCTTTCTGGCTGAGGAAGGTGAGCTGAAGTATGTATGATGCATCACAAGCATCCTCTACATGCTCTCCTGTTCCATTCTGGAGCTGAGCAACACAGATATCAAAGCAAGGTTTTTAGCCTCTCTGTATACCTATTCCTACTGTATAAAATTAAAATAACTAATACTGACTTACTAGGAATTTGGTAGGGAATCACTAGGCTTAAGTATGCAAAATGCTTAGCATATAATTAGCCAAAAACCTAGGGAATGCCAACAGGTCATTACTGCTACTATTACTACTGCTGTTATTATAATAGAGAATATTTTGTTGTCTAGAAGGTGTTTGCAAGAGTGCCTAGTGCACAGTTAACTATTCATAGATGCTAACTATCATTACTTTCTAAAGAATGTAATTAACAACAAAGTCTACCAGAACTAATGAAATAATGGGTATGTACTCTTACCATATCACTCATATTAGAAAAAAAATTAGCTTTTAAGAGTCCATGGACCCAATGTGCTATGTTTGCAAAAGGACTGAGACTGAAAACAAAGTACTGAGTGTGAAGACAACGCCAAGGTGGTGAAGACCAATTGTGTGTGTCACCTTGGCTTGAGGAGGAACAACCTGTAAGGTCAGTAAAGCCTTCGGTGCATCTGTGTACAACTAAAGCAGAGGCCACAGACTGAGGAGGGAAGACGAACCTGGGAGGCAGATGGCACCAACCTCATGCACTCCAAGGTCTGCAGCCTGGAAGGAATAAAAAGGGAAAAAAGAAGAAAGCCTTGTCCTGTGTTCTGCAAAGGCACTCCAGTCTTCACTATTGCCTTTGCACGTTGGCCTCCATTTCTTTCAGCTTCCATCCCAGACCTTTCAGCTTTCGGAGACAGACATACACTAGGGACTCTTCAGGGGAACTTATAGAACTTTGATCTTTGACTGTTACCATATGGTCTGGCTCTGGATGGGGAAGGTGAATTGAGGCACGTATGATAAATCATCCCCACCAAATTCCTAACGAGTCAATATTAGTTATTTCCATTTTATACAATGAGGAAGTGAGATGGCTGTGTAAATGGTTATGGATTTTTCCACCTCTGATTTTTAGATGGCTTTTGGACTTTCCACCTTCTGATAACATAAGCCTTTATGTTTAATAAAGCCTTTGTATTATTGCATATATTTTATATCGATGCTGTTCCTCTAGTGAACCTTAACTGATACACCAATGAACACAGCAAAATCAAACTATTTTTCCCATAACTTGACCTTGGCTTTGATTCAAGAAAGATCAGAAGCCAATGCAGAGCTAAAGATGGCCAAGATCTCAAGACCCTTGATGTGTTCCTACACAGAATTGAATGGTTCCATAAATGTTAATAGAAATTTTAAAAGATGTGGCATTTTTGTATAATGGAGAATTACTCAACTATAAAAACAGATAAACTCAGGGGTTTTATAGGTAAACAGAGGCAATGAGAGACCATACTCACATTTATAAACATTGTATTGTCTCCCTAGTATAAGAACCTAAAAGAGTAAATAAACTCTGAAAAGTACAATAGATAGTGTGAAAGGGAAAGAAACTGTTCAAAGAGAAGGAACTATTGGCATGAAAGAAAGAGATATGAAAAAAGACGGAAGGGAAAAAGAAATATATTTATGTATATATCTAAGATAGCTTGGATAATTTTCTGCTGGTCTATTGAGAGGAACAGTCAGTGCTTACTTTTTTTCTGTCTTGTTTTTGCGTGCTTATGTCTGGTATTCTGAACAATTAATTTGAAGACAATGATATGTAATATAACAACCATTGTTGAATTTCTATCATTATGTTTAGTGAAATTCTGTAATTTTTTTACTATATTTATTCTCTTTACAAAATAAAAAAAGAAACAGAAAACTAAAGCATTGTTTCTACTGGCTTCTGCACACAATCTAACATTTCCTTCAATTACACGCATGAACAACAAAGTCACAGTAGTATTACCAATGCCTGTGATTGCCACCAATAGAAATCACAGATTTTTCTAGTCAAATTGCTTTAAAATTGTTAGCATTATCTCAAAACATTATAATACTTAGTACTATTGCCAAACTATAATTACTAAACTTGCTTGTTTAGTGTATTAATAAGAAAACAAAAATTTGACTGCATTGTATTTTAATTGTTTTACTAAATATATTTCAATATAAATATTTTTCCTGTGATTCTAAATATTTGACATTATTCTTTTCAGTACTGTGGATTGAGCCCAGAGCCTTCACACTGCGCTACATCTCTGGCTCTGTTTTTATTTTTCATTTTGAGACAGTCTCACGAAGTTCATGAGACAGGCAGGTTTGAATTTATAATCTTCCTGCCTCAGCCTCGCAGAGTGCTGAGATTATAGGTGTGTACCATCATATCCAGTGTCATATTGTAAATTTTTTTTTTGTCTTTTGGAGACAGGGTCTCACTATGCAGTTGAGGCTGGCCTTGAGCTCACTTTTGTAGCCCAGGCTGGTCTCGAACTCGCACCAATCCTCCTGCCTCAGCCTCCCAAGTGCTGGGATTACAGGCGTGAGCCACCACGCCTGGCATATATTGTAAATTTTAAAACTTTATCCTGCAGTGAGGCCCACAGTCCTTCCCAGACACACAAAGGACCCATAGAACTGAAGAAGTTAAAGAACCCTGCTCTAGGGGCTTGAGAGCTCTCAGTCCCAAACACACATAAAAGGTTAGGTCCTGATTCCAGAACCTGTGGATCACCAAGGCACCTGGTAGGCCTTTTAACTTCCTGGGCTCTTTGATATTACATCTATCAAGAGAAGCTACGAATCTTTTCAAATCCTCTATAGCACTATAATAAGATTCAATTATGACGCAGCAGGCAAATCTGCTGGCTGAATGTGGTAGTCTGTATGAACTGGGGACACGATCTCATCATTCAGAGATTTAACAGACCCTGTCCTCTGAGTCTCCATGGGTATCTAACTTTGGCCCCAATTTCCACCTAGAGTATCACAAGAGAAGTATTGCTAAGAGCTGTGAGATGGTGAACCCCAGCACAGGTGCTGGGGTCAGATTTGAGGCTAAATCTGGGCTTCAGGTTGCAACGGTGCAACCACAAACAAAGAGTTTGACTCCTTTGCACCTCTGTATTCCCTTCTGTAGAAAGGGGGAAAATGACAGGAAGATGAGCTAAACTGTGCAAGTGGTAGTGCAGCATAGCCTAGCTTTCTAATGTAGTGAAACAGGAAAACAAAGAAATGGAGCACACTGCTCTTGATGCAATGGCTAGAGCATAAGACACACGTGAAGCTCAGGAACCTTCTGCTAGCATCTGACTGAGCCTCATTTGCAAGGTCTGGGGAGAATCTAGGCCAGAAACCTTATGCACTCCAAGGAAAGCAGCCCAGCAGTCACTCAGTGAGTCTCTACCTAGCATGTGAGAACCCTGCTGGCCAGCTAAGCCGGTGCTCCCTGGAGCTCGGGAAGCGCTCCTGCGAAACTCCATTTGCAGTCAGAGCCCACATTAGCTGAAATCACTCACGCACTGTTTCCACACAGCTTTCTCTCTGCTTGTCTCCAAATGTGGAAGTAGCTCCGTGCAGTGCAAGGAGCTCTCGACATCTACTTGGCTGACAGTCTTGAAGGAGGGGGCTCCAGGACTAGAGTTCCTGCCTGTGCTGCTACACAGGACAGTACCAAGTACCAAGGCAAAGTATTAGACACAATTAACACATTTCAAATCAACATGTTAAATATGTCAGATGTTTGAGTATTAATTAATGTGTACTTTTTTAAGACATAACTACATTAGAATGACAAGGCCAGGAAAACACTAAAAGAGTTTATGCATTTTGTTTCACTCCTTTTATTGAAATGGCTGTGTGGATTACCACTTCATTCGATTTTTAGGTTTTTTTTTTTTTTTAATTTACCAGAAACGATCTAAACACCACACTACTTTACAGCGATCATCATTTATTCATAGCTCAATAGAGGAAGCCGGAATAGCAATAGCTCTTTTTTCTTTTCTCACCCCCTAATTGTCATTCTGGAGAGCTAAGTGGGATATCAGCCCTGAGTCAAGCTACATTAGTGCTGAGGAACAGCCACAGTCACAGAGTCTCTCCAAAGTGTGTTAGCATCATTTGTCATGAGAGGTTTGTGGTGAGCAATGCAGACTTGAACCCACAGGGGTTTGCAAGTCTGCTTCTCCTATCTTAGCTGGTTCAGAAGGCAAAGTGCATAGAACCAAATCCTAACTTTGCCTGTAGCCATATGGCCTTGGATAGAGCCATAAACTCTTCTGAGCACTGGTTTTATCATCCGTTAAATGAAGGTTATATTAATACCCTCCCAAGTTTGTTGGAAGAAATAAAAGAAGTAATCTATCTAAAATTTTTAGTGGAGTGCCTCACATATAGTGGGCATCCAGTAAACATTGGCTGCTCTCACTGCTACCACCGCCACCATGGCGGTGATGTCACTATTATTACTATCATGAAGTGACCTTGAATGTCCTTCATCTGCATGTCTGCCTCTGCTCTCCCCACCTGTTTCTCACCCACACACACACCCACTCCAAAGCCCTCTCTCTGCTCCTTATAAAAATTGCTTCTAGATTACCAGAACATGCCAGAGTGTGGTATCCAGACATACAGCCCCAATACTTCCTCTGGCCTTGGAGTACAGTATGTGTGTGGGGGGGGCGGGGGGAGCAGGAAAGAAAGTCCCACCTGAAGCTGCCCAGGCTTTGCGGGGGATTTGAACATCTCCTTGTAGGTAGTAACTCTCCCTCTTGAAGCCACTTGTACTAGAACCTGGCTTAAAACATCTCTACCAATGTGTGTATCTTGCTACCTCATAGGCTACTTGAGAGCAGAGAACAGTGTCTTTGTTCAGTTTAAGTTACCAAGGTCTGAAGACTGATGAGCAACAAGCTCTTCAAACTGTTGAACAGGCCGGATCCTCTCTAAAGAGGTCCATCTGGTAATGAATACTGAGTGAGCTCTCTGCAAGAACACTGAAGCCCAGCCACAAGCCCTCTCTCTTCTCTCTGGCTAGGATCATCCTTCTATGGCAGCCCAACTGGTCCCTACAGAGACCTCCTTGTCTTTCTCTGGCCCTTCATAAATCTTTACTCTTGGCTTGAGATTTTCCACTATAAGCCAGTTTAATCCTCACCCCCAACACTGGGTCTAAACATCCCAACACCCCCCTCTGAGGCCCCATCTTTAGGTCTCCTCCCATCTTGTCTATGAAAACCCACTGCCACGGGAGAGTCCATTTCTCCTCTTTCATTGATAAAATATGCTGAATTCTTGGAATTATGCAACATTACAGGCGGTGACAGGCGGGGAGCCTCCACTGCTCAGTCTAATTTGGTGCATAGAGCTAGAGAGCCAGAGTGAAATATGAGGCCGGGAGCACATCTTTTGATCTTAAATAGTCAGAAGGTTGGAATATATAATGTCATGGAAATAAATGGTGTCAAAACTGTAGGAAATAATTTATGGTGTGGGAATGGGTCTTGTGATCACAGAGCATTCACAAAACCTTAAAACAGAGAATCGGTGAGGCTGGTGGAGCTGCAGCAGGGGAAGGCTGGAGAGAACAGAGCTTGGAAGGAAAGAGAATGAGTTTTCTCCCCAGGGCTGAGGGACCCAGGTGTGGCCTCAGAGACAATGGGATCACTCCTAGCCTCAGTTCCCAGGCAGCCAGCTTGGGACAGCAGCCCTGATTCTTGATCTGCCTCCATTTAACTCTGTGACTCATTCAGTCAACCATGTAAGACTCAGTTTGCTGATCTGTACAATATGAAAAATAACAGTGCTCCCTCCCTAAGTCTTAGAAGAATAAAATTAAGTAAAATATGATATTTAAAAGGTCTTGCAGAGTACCTGCTATATATTCAGAGGGGGATTAAAAGATTTTCTTTTGTTCCTTTTATTCATTGCACCCAGTGCAATGGGCAAATACTGGGTCCTTCTAAGTCACCTTAGAAAAAGGTGTAGTCTCAGAAACCCATTGTTGTAATATACTGAAAAAGCAGAAAGAAAAATTTTACAACTGCTCATTTCTCCAGGGGCCATTAATTAATGTAAATGGAATGAAGTACTTCTGTAATACTCTAAGACCATACTTCCATTTGAGTTAAAGGTTCAGAGTTGGTTCTAGTTCATGTTTCTATATCCTATACCACTTAGAATGAGTTAGAAGGCACATTTTCAGTTGCAAGTACAAAGATACATGTGTGTGCAAGTTGTGCTAGAACAACATGATGCATGCCTAAATTTTTTAAAAAGTATTACAGTAAACAATGTATTGCCATTAATCCCTGTCTCTTGGAACACGCTTATGTCATCATGCTTGCCATTTTCTGGAGAACTTCTGGAAGTCTTTGTTCATGAGTTTCTTTAATTGTGCTGCCCTGGATGCTTGGATATTCTGAATTAATTCAAAATGCTTACAGATATTTATGTCGTAGAAAACATTTTAGTATGTCCTCATTCCCTGGCCTTGCCTGATCTGATTCTAGCTCTTCTCCAAAATCAAAGTGACCATGAAATGGAAGCATTTTGAATCGATTCAGGGCATCACAGCAACCACAACAGCACCACTAAAAGTGCTCACAAAAAAAACAACTTTAAGACCTGCTTCCAAAAATGGTAGAAAAGATGGAACATGTATGTTCCAAGGGAGGAAGAGTATTCTGAGGGAGATTCATGGCAATGTATCCTTCACTGTAATTAATACTTACAATTTGAATATTAACCACACTCTGTGATCACCTTGTAGTCAGGTGTTCATGTATCAGGCTGTCAACTGTCTTCTATATGTGACATCACCCCTTCTATCTTCTCAAAAAACCTATACAGTTCACTCACCCTCCTTCTGTGGACAAAGGAGGCTCACAGAGAATGAGTCATTTTTCCAGGTGTCTCCACCAGTCAGGGCTGGAGACAGAATCCAAGGTAACATGCTCACAACAGGAAGGACCCAGCATCCAAGGCAGAAAGACATGTTTCAAGCATAGCTACTACTGTTGCATTCTTAAGCAAAACCTATGGGGCCTCTCTGGGTCTCAGTTTGTTTGTCTGTAGAATGCAGACATCACACTCATTCTGAGGACAGTGATAAAGATCTCTGGGCTCTTGGACTCACACACAACCAGGGCGTCACTGGGGTGGGAGGCTCTCGCTTGCCTAATGTCACCTGCCTGCGTCTCTGCATACCAGTTTGCCACCTAGGCCTGGCTGGTCAATCAACCTCTCCCTCTCTCTGCTTATTTCTTTTTTTTTTTTTTTTTTTTTTTTTTTTTTTTTTTTTTTTTTTTTTTTTTTTTTTTTTTTTTTTTTTTTTTTTTTTTTTGTGGGACCAGGGTTCGAACTCACGACCTTGCACTTGCCCAGCAAGCACTTG
Organism: Myocastor coypus; assembly: GCA_004027025.1. Classification (NCBI taxonomy): domain Eukaryota; kingdom Metazoa; phylum Chordata; class Mammalia; order Rodentia; family Myocastoridae; genus Myocastor; species Myocastor coypus. The sequence goes on along the minus strand of PVJA010012532.1, from coordinate 4,878 downwards.
TGCCTCGGAGCTATCTCCCCAGCCCTCTCTGCTTATTTCTCTTTACCAGTTCCCACTTCTGCCTTTGCTCTCCTTATTCTCAGCACATACATTGCCTTCTGCTATTCACTGGGAAAATGAAGGCTGCCAGGCATAACCTCTTTCAATTTCTCTTCCCCTCCTTTAAATTTATCCACATTTACTCTCTTGTCTTTTTTCCTCTCCGTGTCACCAAGGAAAAACTGTCCCTTCTCAGTCCAGTCATTGCTACCGCTCCCTGCCATGCAAGCAAGCCCTGTCAAGCAACCCACAATGCCCTCCGGAATGTTCTAGTCCCGCCTTCTGACTGGCAAACCCCTGTCTGTGCCCAGATGCCAACCTCAAATCCACCACGCCCTGTCCAGCCTTCAGCCTCTAGCCTTGGTGTGCTTAAGCCCATGGGGCCCCTCTCTTGTACCCAGCTCATACTTTGGTTTCCATGACACTAATGCACCCCTGGCCTTCTTTTTTCCTCAATCCCCTCCATTCTCCTCCAACTTTTAAAAGTGTGGAAAGTGAGTTTTGCACACCTGTTTTAATGCTAAGAAGCAAGCTATGGCCAGCTAGTCTTTTCTCTTGCTCCCAACCAAGTTCACCTTCAAGGCTGCCTCGAGGACTCTCCCCAGATCTCCTCTAGGAAGCTTGTGTGAGCAGCCCCCACTGGTCTCCACTCACTTGTCTTTGAACTCAGATCCAAACCTCATCAAATATGGAAAATGTCTCACCTTTTTGAGACTCTCTGTCAAACTGACAACATAGCATTTATGATCTGCCCCATCATATCGAGCCAATTGTTTTTTGAGGGCACAATTGTGTGTCAAAGTCACACATCTGTTCCTAATGCCCAGTAGTATATCTAAGATATAATAACCTGTCACTTCCATGTCCATCAAGTTAAAAGCATCAACCAGATCTTCAGCTGAGAGCACTGAGCCCTTGGTTAAAGCCAAATGATTTTTCACGGCTTTAAAAATATTCTTTTATACTAATTTTAAGGACAGAGAAGATCATCAAATTCTAATCTAGTAAAATTAGGTAAGGGTATGAGTGATCACTGGAAAATACCATTGATACTCAAGCAGGCCTTCCCTTTGGGTGGGAAGAAGGCCTGACCTTGGGCTCCAACGTGAATTGCACCAGGTACATAAACTTCTGCCTTATTAGGGTTAGGGACAGTCATGAGGCAAAGGTATCACCATGTTTTCTAAGTCATTATATCAAAATAATTTTTAATTGGGCTATTAATTATTTTCCTTTATACAAAATAGGAATGAAAGAAGAATTTCATTTGCAAGTAAAATAATAATAACTGGTGAACACCCACTTAGTGGTAGGCTCTATCTGAGGTGCTACATATTGATCACCTCATCTAAAGCTCAAACCAACTTGCAGAGGTGTCTCATCCTCTGCACCTTGCAGATGAAGGGCTTGCTTAGCCCTGAAGAACCTTGACAATGGTTCCACAACCCCACTGTGAGCCTGTGACTTGCCACCGCCCAAAGCTTGTACTTTTTGCACTGTATCCCTCTCATGGCAACATTGCCTGTCCCTTGAGAAATGTGTTGGATTCTCAAATGACTCAGGTGGCCAGGACTACACTGTCCATGGCAAGAGAAGCCTGACCCCTCCTTAAAAGCATTGATTTCTCATCGGAGGGGTGGGGCAGATCTATAGGTTCTGATTTGCTTTTCTGTGAATCAGGTTTGAAACAAGAAAAATAAGTGATTCCTTGGCTTGGGATACAGTTTCTTTCATGGAGGAGAAAAAAAAGAAAATTGGTAGGAGGGAAGTTCCACCTACATTTCTCCAAAGCCACTGGGTTTTGCCACCTGCATAGTCTGCCACTGCAATTATTTGGGATAGCAAAACTATAATATCAATCAATCCCAGCTCGATTGCTTGGCCATGAAATAGAAGCAGTCCATTTATCAAAACTGAGGCCCTCTGCTGGGTTTATATCGCCATTAAACTATCAACAGGAAATCATTAAGGTGAAGCAAGAAACCAACTGGTAACTGAAAAGAAATGAGTTTTTTTTTTTCATACCCCAGCTAGCAACCTTCTTTGTTTGGCTGTCAGCAAAGCCAGTGCAGGGTTGGGGCTCAAATTTTTGTGCTAATGTAGAGTTAGTAGGAGAGAGAGCTCAGACATAGGCATTTGCAATCCAATGGTGGAGCCCAGGTAACTAGCTTCTCTCACAGCAGGGCAAGCTGCGTGACGATAAGTAGGGGGAAATGTGTATGCATTTGCGCGATAAAACAGGCTTAATGATTCTGAAGGGGAAGGAGTCCGCGAGTCATACAGTAGCAACTTAGGAACAGAATGGGACCATGCAGGGCCAATTAATGTGCAAATATGTGTACGCTGGACTTGCCTTCCATTTATCATGTGGACATGGAAATTGGGCCATTTATCTGTTATATTATGTATGTGACATCTTAGTTTGGTTCTTACAGGCTGCTTGGGGACAAAGGGCCATGTGCTTTGCAGCTAGCAGAGGGAATTTAAGATAAATTCTTCAGCTGTCATAAACATTGCTGGGCAGAATTTGGTCAGAAGATAAAGCTCTTTCCTCTGCAGGGTTTTAACATTTCTCAATAGCCCATGTGCCATCTTATTAAAACTATGTGTGGTGAGGGAGGGGTGGCATATGCCATGAAAAATTGTTGGCACAAACAGCTTGCTGTCATGTTTTCAAAGTCCAGATTTAGCAAATGTTATTCACATATTCACTGTCAATCTGCAGAGAGAAAGGGAACTGGCAAAGCCATTCATTCTCGCTGAATTCTGTGGGTCTGTAATCCTTTCTGTCTCCTTTTAACCAGCATTTCCTCCACAGGTGGGGTTTGTTCTGCTTAAATTACAACGGTTTGCCTGTACTGAGGGGGGAAACTGATTTGAGAACGAAAAGGACCTCACAGAAGCACTTTCCCAGAGCCACTATTATTTATCTAACAGAACATGCCATGAATATGGATCGTGCATTAAAAACGGGGATCGCTTACTTTGATGAATTGCCATTAGAAATTCAATTAATAAAAGGTTACCTCCCTGCAGTAGCACAAAAAAATATATGATCTGGCTCCAGCAATGACAGTTTAGCCTTAGAAACAACAGTTAGGAAAAAGAGAAAAAAAAAAATTGTTCTAAAGCCCCGTCTACCTGGACAATTAGAATCTGCAGTTTAAAACAAAACAACAACAAAAAAAGAATGAATGAATGAGCGAATGAATGTAGTTGGTGTTCCATCTGGAGTCGTCTTCATACTGGGCATCCCTATACCCCCTAGTTCCCTCCATCTCACTTTCTCTCTATGTTTATCATCTGATCATCTTTCTTGGTGTTGTACTGTCTCATTGTTTCCTTCTTTTGTTTACTCTTTATCATTGCCCTGGGTTCTATTTTTTGTTTTTCTTCTTTTTTTCCTTCCTTGACCTTTCTTCTGTTTCCTTCCATTCTTTCTTCTCTTCATTCTTTCTTTGCTTTCTCCCTCTCCCTTCTTACCTTCTTTTCTTCATTTTCTTCTGCTTTCTCTCCCTTGCTCACATCTTTCTCTGCATAGCCCCTTACATCCATTTTACTTGTAGCCATCTGAATCAAATAGTATACATAGGGAACATATCCCATGCACCACTCCAGACATTTTGCATAGGATACTTAGCTGTAGAAGCACAGCCATGTGAAAATGTGTAAAATCCCCATCCTGGAGCAGGTCCCCTTGAGCCTTGACCTTGTTATCACCTCCCAGAGGAGATGGTTCTCAGTTTTATCACCAGAGATGGGCATCGTCTATTTTTGTATGTATATAAATGGAATCATTCAAGGTGTATTATTTTGTTCTGACATTTTTCTCAACTGACACTATGTCTCCATGATTCAAACAGGTTGTTTCAGGTGTCCATAAGTAATTCTTTGTAAACACTGTTTTGTATTCTATATTGTCACTATCACATTTACTTATAAACTATTTAACAGACATTTGGTTTGTTTCCATTTGGTCCCTATGATAAATAAAACCTTAATCGGGCTGGCAAGATGGCTCAGCAGTCTAAAACACCTGCTTAGGCAACTGTAGGGACCATGGTTTGATCTCCGTACCACATGCTATGCCAGCCCCATCCCCAGGGCAGGTGAACTGGCCATAAAAAATAAATAAACCAATAACCTTAATGAACATTATCACATTTTTAAAGCATAAGGATTCATTTTTCTTGGACATAAAAGAAGTAGCAATAGAATTCCTGAATCATTAAATGTTATTTCACCAAATACAAAGTACTTTCTATTGTCCAAGGTTTTTTTAAAGAAATATCACGCTACCTATGATAGTTGTGAAATTGAAAGAAACAACACAGATAAAGGTATTCTATTGTTGATTTTTTTTCCACATGAGAGCATGTACCTGGGAAAATAGAAGGAAAATGGAACATCTTCCAAAGTGGACAGCTATCAGCACTGCTGACCATAGAAAGATGCACCATATGTCATGGAGTGCAGAACTGGCCAGCCCTCACTGAACACACACCGTGCAGCAGGCCATAATTGGGGACCTACTTGGCATGGTAATTAAGAGTCAGCGCCGTGTACCTCCAGACATGGCTGTAAGCCCATGATCTATCCTCATTAGTTAAATTACTGTGGGAAGGCTCCTGGGTCTTTCTGAGCCACAGTTCAGCACCTCTAAAAAGGACACTTTGATAGCCTCCACATCAAGAGACTTTTGTGGGGATTTAATAAAGTGATGCCTATAAAACAATACATACCATGTAGTACATACTGCTGAATATGTGGAAATGGGTACAGTGGTCACAGGAGGCTACCAGATTAACCACCACCATTGCCATTTGGATGTTTTCAACA
>PVJA010012531.1:23246-51830 GCA_004027025.1 Myocastor coypus | reverse complement strand
TAAAGAAGAAGTAAAACTTTCACTATTTGCAGATGACATGATAATCTACTTAGAAGACCCAAAGAACTCCACCAAAAAGCTACTGGAATTAATACACAAATTCAGTAACATAGCAGGTTACAAAGTCAACACACAAAAGTCAGTGGCATTCCTCTACACAGATAACAAACACACTGAGAGAGAAATTAGAGAAACAGTAACTTTTATGATAGCACCGAAGAAAATGAAATACTTAGGAATCAACCTAATTAAGGAAGTAAAAGACCTTTTCAAGGAAAACTATAGTACTCTGAAAAAAGAGATCTTAGAAGATCTTAGAAAATGGAAAGATATTCCCTGCTCCTGGATAGGAAGAACCAACATTGTGAAGATGGCCATACTCCCTAAATTGTTGTACAGATTTAATGCAATTCCTGTCTAAATACCATCAACATACCTCACAGAACTGGAGAAGTCACTCCTAAAATTTATTTGGAACCAAAAAAGACCCAGAGTTGCAAAGACAGTTCTCGGCAATAAAGGTTTCAGGAGGCATTACAATTCCTGACCTAAAGTTATACTACAAAGCTACAGTAATAAAATCAGCATGGTATTGGCAAAAGAACAGACCTGAAGATCAATGGAATAGACTAGAGGACGCAGAAGCAAATACAAACACACTCAGCCACCTTATTCTTGACAAAGGGGCCAAACATGTGTACTGGAAGAAAGACAGCCTCTTTAACAAATGGTGCTGGAAAAATTGGCTCCCTACATGCCAAAAACTAAATCTTGACCCTAGTCTATCACCATGCACGAAAATAAAGTCGAAATGGATTAAAGATCTAAATATTAAAAGAGAAATATTAAATCTCCTGGAAGAGAAAGTGGGAGGAAATCTTGAAGACATCGGAGTAGGCAAAAAGTTCATGGACAGAAATCAGATTGCACGTTTAACACTTGAAAGCGTCAAGTGGGACCTCCTCTGGCTAAGAAGCTTCTGCATATCAAAGGAAATCACTAACAGAGTGAAAAGATGACCCACAAATTTCGAAAAGATTTTAACTAACAAGTATTCAGACAAAGGTCTTCTATCTAGAATCTACAAAGAACTAAAAATCATTAGGGTTCCAAAATTCGAAGACCCAATGCAAAAATGGGCATCTGAGATGACCACACACTTCTCAGAGAAAGAAATACAGCAAGCCTACAAATCCATGAAGACATGCTTCACATTGCTAGCTATTCGTGAAATGCAAATCAAAACAACCCTTAGATACCATCTCACCCCAGAAAGAATGTCTATCATAAAGAAATCAACCAGCAACAAATGCTGGAGAGGCTGTGGGGAAAAAGGAACACCTCCACTGCTGGTGGGAATGCAGATTGGTGCAACCATTATGGAAAGCAGTGTGTAGGATCCTTGCAAAACTAGAATTGGAAGTACTGTTCAATCCAGTTATCTCCCTGCTGGGAATTTTCCCAGAAGAACTGAAAACATCATACCATAGCGATATCTGTGCACCTATGTTTATAGCAGCCCAATTTGTAATAGCCAAATCTTGGAAACAACCAAAATGACCACCATTTGAAGAATGATTAAAAAAAATGTGGTATTTTTATACAATGGAATACTACTCATCCATAAAGAGTGATAAGTTTAAAGACTTCATATATAAATGGATGTATATTGAACATATACTCATTAGTGAAATAAACCAGACCTATATGTGTAAATATCGTATAGTCTCCCCAATATAAGAACTTTAAAGAAGAAAACAAGAACTTAAGGGCATAACACAGCTGAATGTGTTATGGATTAAACAACGAAGTGACTGGAAGCAGATAAAGGAGAAAACATATCAATAGCAAAGCCATGCACTTATGTACACAGGATGAATCAGATATTGGTCTCAAGAACCTTCAAAAGGTTCATCATGTTAATTATAGCATAATGTAGCACTAAAACTATGCTGGGAATGCATGTCACTCTTGTCTTTTTGATGTGTACTGCTCCCGGTGTAAACTCAGTTACTGTCATTCTCTCAAGCGTAGTACTTGGAAATAAGAGACTGGGCCAAATACCATATTCTTGACAGGCTACAATTTTGTATTTCCTTGAATTCCCAAATATCTGTGTAAAAATTGTGTAACTGCTTATATCATAATGTATGGAACGTTATTATAATATCAATGATGGTCAGAAAATATCAATTCCAAGCTAAGTCCAAGATATTTGATACTCAGAAAGCCAGTGATGGTAAGTTCATGTACCTATGCTATAGTGTAATAGTATCACAGAGCTTTTCTGCTGGAGGGTTAAGAATGTAAGTTAACAGACCAAAAAATTGGAAAAAAAGAAGTGCTATGAGGATAGCCAATATTTTGGCCCTAGCCCTTCAAGGGCAGTAAGGACTCAGGATATAAGAGAACCTGTGCTGTATTATCCTATAACTCAGAGGTGTCTCAAATTTTCTGGTCAAGGAGATGATGGGACCTCAGAGGAAAGGGATAAATTAACTATAGTGCATCTAAGGAGAGTCACCCAGAGAAAAACATTCTCTCAGCCTTTCACAGAAAGCAAAATGGCCAAGTAATGGCCGTGACTCGTCCTGAAGGCTGACAAAGTTCTACAAAGTACTGTATATGGTTCCAAACTTAATCCTGAGGGGATTTGACCCTGGAAGATACAAAAAAACAAAACAAAACAAAACAAAACGAATGTTTTGTTATACAGGTCTTGCTTTGACTTGCCCTTGATCACCCAGAAAAAAAAAAAAAAAAAAGCTTAATTACAGTTCATGAAACACAGAGCTAGATTGATGAGATGAGCTTTAGGAGGCTTAGATCAATAGCCTCCAACACTACAAGCTTCACTGCTGGCCCACTGCAATTGCAGAACATTTGACTGTGTACGCATCTGCTTCCTCTTAGTTCAAAGAGAAGAATTTTCTTTTCTTTTCTTCTTCTTTTTTTTCTTTCCTTTCCTTTTCCTTTTTTTTTTTCTTCTTAGCAACATCAATAGGGTGGTGGGTCATGCCCACCCACTGTGCTCTGTAAAACAATTGTGAGGACATTATGCAATGTGTCAACTTTTAAAATAAGAAATGGGAAAAGAAAAAAAAGTATTGTTGATTGAATGTGTGAATGTTTAATCGTTTGATCAATCTTATATACCTATATGTATTAATCTAAACTGATCTGATGATGACAATATGTAATATAGCCATTGTTAAAGTTATACAATAAACATATTAAATCAAAAATAAGATAGAATAAAATAATTCTGCTATAATTGCCATTTATTTCTTTAGCTGTCACAAGTGAGCCTTCACAGTGTAATTGCCATCAAGAACGCACACAGGTTTATATAATTGTTGAGCTAAACGTGTAAATGACATCCTTAAAGAGCTAGTGATGGGATCCACAAGGTTGCCCTGCATTTTGGCAACACCAAAACAGTGGAAATTAATGTCTTATTTTGTTATTCTTTTGAGCAGCTTGATTCCTAATGCACTAACAGTGATCATCGATCACCTGAAGAACCGATGCAGATTGATAAATTGGTTTCAGCCCGACGTTATTTTTTATATAAACATACTAATTTGTAAAACCTTAGGCACCATAGATGGTGCTCAGTGTAGTAGACTAGCTTAATTAGCTTTTAACTTATCAATGAGAAACGCAAACCAATATCAGAATAATTTGGAAATAAGAATTATACTAACAGCCATCAAGACCCAATGCGGAGCTCCGCTGTTCCAAATCAGTTTAACAACAACAAAAAGATTAATTTAAGAAGGAATGGTGAATAAACTATTACATATAAAGAAAGTGGCCAGACACAAAATAAATAATAAATACTTCATCAATGGAGAGATTAATTGTCTGTGCAGAGATCTTTAATATGCAGACAGGACAGAGGCAAATGTTATAGAATACAGTAGAAAATTGTGTTGTGTGACTTATTGTTTAGACACTTAGCTTAGGCTTTCATTATACACCCTATGTGTCATTGCTTGGGGTTTTTACAAGGCAAATAACATAATACAGGACACATTTTATAAGGAATCATCCGAGCATCATATACAAGAAGTTCAGGAAGTCTGCCCACGCACTAAGTAGCAAAGAATCCAGCTGAGGGCCTGGATCTTACTTCGTGAATCTGTGTTGGAAAGACTCAAAGGTCTACAGTGGAAACTAGGAAGCCTATGTCAGCAGGATGACAGATCTGTGCTATCAGGCTGAGGGATCTGGACAGGAGCTAGGAATCAATGGTAAGCTGGGATAATATATATTCTGCCTAACATGCTACAGCAAAGTTCTGTAGCTGTTGTGGTACCCAGCACCACGTTTTTTATTAGCTTCTTAATCATCACCTGGAAAGAGAAAATGCCAGAATAACATCATTAAAAGCATGTTTGCTAAAGCATGGTCACTACTATGTCCCATAAAGCACGTATAGGATATTTACATTCACACAGGTAGGATACATATTGTTCTACATCTGTAATACTAAAGAACACAATCAACAGCCATTATTTTAGATTTGATTGGACTTTTCTGTAGAGAGTTGAGCTTTAGAATGAAAACTTCCTCTCTCACACATACACACAACACACACATTGCTACTTCCAGGTATCTGTGAATATAGCAATGCATTCTCTCGTGTACACAACATCCATTCATCACTGCACTGTGGTAATAACACAGAAATGCATGCCTAAAACCAAAAGTTGAGGCTATGATAAACTTCCCCGTGAGATCCTTCATCCTGCATCAAGTATGATATTAGTAAAAGAGGTGAAAAAAAGAACAAAAAATGGAATGGGATAATCCTTAGGAAAAGTTATTTTTGCAAATGATGAAAGAGCGATCATATATGTTTCTACACAATGGAAATACGACAGAAATATAGGGAATGATATTACAAGGCTGCCTCTGAAATTGAGGGGGAAAGTGGGGCAAAGGAGACTCCATATTTTTCCTATAGTAAAATGATATGCAAGAGCCGCGTGTGCATGTTGTCTCACTAGTGTGAGAAGCTGAAACAGTACATAACATCTGAATGGTACAATAGAGACAGTGGAAGGGAAAGCCTCTAGAATAACACAGGCCATGATCAGAACACTTAGAGCTTCTGGACGTGGGACCCATAGTTCTGTGACCTTATGACTGTCACTTGACACTTGAGTCTTAGTTACTGTGAAGCTGACAAATGGCCAGCTGGAGATCTTAAGTGGAAACAGTGAATGCGACTTTACATGCAGAAGAAACTGTGCAGATTTTATGAGATGGAGAGATTACCCTGGCTTATTTAGATAAGTCCTATGGTATAACCACGAAGGCCCTCATAAAAGAGATGAAAGAGGTATAGATTGGGATAGATAGATAAAGTGATGATAAAACGAGGTAGGTAGACAGACAGACAGACAGACAGACGGAGACAGAGACAGAGATGGAGGATGCTGTGCACGAAGTCTTAGAGATGGGGATTGGACCATCAACCAAGAAATACATCTGAGAGGGCCAGTTAGCTAGCTCAGCAGATTAAAGCGCCTGCTTTGCCACGCGCAGGGACGAGGGGTTCCAACCCCCATCCCTCATGCTGCACTGCCCCGCCCCCCTGAGCCAGCGAGGGAGTCTGGGTACGGTGGCGCATGCCTGTAATCCCAGGGCTGGGGAGGCTGAAAACAGGAGGATCACTATGAATCCAAGCTGGATAGTGAGATCCTGCACCAAATACATAAATGAAAAAGCAAACAAACGAAAAGAAATGCATTTGACTTTCAGATGCTGGAAAAGGCAAGGAAATGGATTCTCCTTTCGAGCCTCCAGAAGCAACCAGCCTTGTAGACATCCTGGCTTTAGCCCAGGCAGGCTGAATTTGGGTTTCTGAGTTCCAGAATTAGAAAAAATGTATTTGTGTTGTTTATAAGCCATTACTTTTCTGACTATTTATTACAGCAGCATTAGAAAATTAATATAGTCATCCGGTCTATAAATTGAGAATGGAATTAGGTTAATAATTGTAATTAAAACCCCAACTGCTTATCAGTACTTGGTATATGTCCGATGCTATGGTAAAGGCTACTCATAGGCCCCTACCGCAATCCTTGCAGTGGCCTGATAGGTGGGCATGACGTCCATTTCCCAGTCTATGCAGAGAAGCCAAAATGTGGAGCTCAGTGATTTTCTGACGAATGACAAAAAAGATGGAGATCTGCCTGACTCCACGGTGATTTTTCGGGCCTCTAACTTGGGCACAGCTATGGTGTTTATTCTTTTAATTTTACAGTGATTTCAGGCAAATCTGTTGAAATTTGTTACAGATGAAGTTTCCATCGCTGAGAGAGCAACACGCCAGGAAAACAACCCATGCCTTCAAGGCTACCTGACGTGAAAGACAGAGTCAAAGCCTGGTGGCAGTGGCGAGGACAGAGTTTGGTTTTGGTCACTATCACAGCAGAGAGAAAGAGAAAGAATCCGATGTGTCCTGACCTGAACTGGAATTACCCGGCGGCGACAGCGCACTGCACGGGGAGAAAGAGGAAATACGGAGGGTGGGCAGGGCCCTGGTGACGCCAGGGAAATGAAAAATTACCGGGGGTGAGTCAGTGCAAATGCGGTTAGGCCGGCTGTGCCTCCAGCCGCCGCCGTTTTAAAGCTAGAATTCAGCCCTCCCACACCTTGGAGGCAGAGACCTTGTTTCCCTCCGTGGGGAAGAGTAAACAATTCTTTGGGCAGCTTTAAGTCTTGAGGCAGGTAGTCTAATGCAGAGAAGGATCACTTCAGGAATGTGACCTTGAGCTGTGACAAGCTGGGTTATTATTTATTCGGGATGAGACTGAGGCCTGGGATGATTAGAAGCCTTCCAAGAGCCTGATTAGAGTTCAGCCATGGCGCATGCTAAGATGGGCTTTTATACGCGTGACATAGGAAACTCAGAGAAACAGATAAAAGGTGCACTCTGCCAAGGAGTTGGTCTTGCAGACGGACATAGAGGTATAGAGGAGAAGGAGAAGGGGCTTTCTTGTGTGAGACAGGGTGCATGAACTGTTTTATTGGATGAAGAGCCTGGGGAGCATCGGCCCCACTGTCTAGGGTCCATCAGAGAAGAGCGCAGCGGTTACATTTCGGAAACAGTTCGCTCCGGGACATTAGGAAGCAAGAGGAAAGGCCCAGGGCCCCGAGGGCTGACAAGCCGCTGTTCCAGACCTTCCTGCGCCCTACTGCTTTGACCTGCTCTACCTGTAGCTATGCACAGGATTCTGTTGGTGAAGGAGGGAGAGAATTGCCACAAGGAGTTTTAGCAAGATTCACACGGAGCTCCTCAGAGACAATCCCAGAAGCCTCTGGTTCTAGAGCTAAACTTGAGAAGGGATTTTTCCTCAAACAACAGCAGAACTAAATTGGGTTTCAGGACTTCCTAGGATCACACTGACTACACCAAAGCTCAGGGGTCTTAGACTTTTGGCTGCAGTACACTGAAAGGTCTCCTTTCTGTGCCCTGAGCCTCCGTGGACAGGCAGGGAAGCCTGCACTGGTGCTGCCTCTTCTGTGTGGTCACAGTCGCCACCAACCGTGGAGAGCCACTGTTGACCACACTTGCTGTGAACAGGCAAAGAGAGCTTGGCTGCACGGTTACGTGAGCTGCAGGAGAACCCCGACAATTAGTGCTTATCAAGAGAGGATTTCCTCATTTAGCCGAGAGCTGAAATTCTCAATAAAGATGAGAAACTACTACCGAAAGGAATCTAGAGAAAGCACTCCTTCTCTCTGTAAAATTTCTCTCTGCAAATAGTCTCATCCGAAAAAGAACTTGGTGACATTTGGCTGCCAGGGATAAACTGAATGCCCCGGCTAGGGGAAGAAAGGCTCTGGAGACCCTCTTTCTTATTCAGATCATTGCTGTCACTGCAGCTGGATGGCAAAACCCCGAGTACTACACGCAGGTGTGCTTATCAATTCAGTGAAGCTACACTATGCAGGTGCACTGATTAGAAATGAACATTTCTTGAGATGTAAGTATCTGCCTTTTTGCAAAGTTATGACCAGCAAAAACACTTCAGGCAGAGATAAATTATGAGTCAGTTTTTTTTTTCCCCCTGAAATGTATTCTGTCTACTATCTACTTTTTTCATGAAACTAGAAAATTTGGTAGCTGTACATATGCTAAATATTAAATACAATGAGAAAGGGCTATAGAAAATGACTCTCCCCCAAAAAAAAATTTTCAGGGAAAAGTAGCCTTTCTATCCAAGTGTAGCTTCATTTCTCAGCTGTATCTACGTTTAGCCTGCTGGACCAACTCCTCTCTGATCTGAGAAAGTCCGCCTCGTCTAAGCACTGGTTCAGAAGATGCTATGTCCTAAGGAAGTTGCTGTACCAGCGTTCCCTCTCTGTAGGCAGAAGTCTGGTGACGTGTCCTTTGATGGAACCGAAGGTTAATTAATTTTGAGGAATGGTTGTACTAATTGGGGACATGCTCTATTTTGCTATTTTTCCAAAAGTGAGTAATTGAGAAGTAAACAGATTTTTAATGACTGAGCAATAGCTAGATCTGTGCAGCTATGAAGGATTTTCATATATATTTAATTAAATTGACCTTCAGGTGTCCTGTAATGTTTATTTCAACAAATAGCTAAGGTTTCTAGGTTGTCTGTAGGAATTTAAAGATCTTTTAAGTGCAATCAACATTCAAAGCACCATTAAACGTTACTGTTTGGGTATCATTAGTGTCTACAAGATGCATCACAGTGGCCAAATGATAGCAAAGAGATGTATTTCCTTTATGTGGTTCCCATTTTACCTTGTCAATTACCAATACACTACATGAATTATTTACTTTATCATGGTGGCTTTATGTAAAATATTTTACCATTTGCACTGTGTCAAAATCTAAAAGCCAGTTTTATTTTCTGTCTTCCTAAGAGAAAATCTCTGGAGAATCCAAACCAAGTTCTTAATTAAACATAAGGCAAGTAAAAGGAAGATAAGAAGGAGAGGAAGTCTTTCCAGCGGGACATGGTGCCACATGCCTGTCAGCAGAGCTCTCCAGAGGCTGAGGCAGGAGGACAGCAGGGAGGAGAGGCCAGCCTGGGCCACATAGAAAGAGGCTGTCTTGAGAAAGAAAGGAAGCCTCCCCCCAAAAGATTATTAAAAGGATTCCTCAGAACAATAGAGAACGCAGCTGGGGCAATAGCTCAGCAGTTTAAGCACCTGCTTGGCAAGTGCAACGACTTGGGTTCGACCCCCGTACTGCATGCTGTGCTGGCCCGGGAATCCCAGGCACATTGTGCCAGCCATGGAAACCTGTGGTGGTGCACGCCTGTGATCCCAGCACTGGGGAGGCTGAGACAGGAAGCTCTTTGAGTAGAGGCTCCGCAGAGAGACCCTCAACCAAACAAATAAATAAAAGTAAGAAGAATGATAGAGGGTATTTTACTGAGTAGACTTTAGGGCTCATATGTTTGTCAGAGGTGTTTATTTCATTTTAATATGTAAAATTAACCAATTCAATGTAAGCAGACAGGGAGAAATTGGATGGAATTCATGTAGGCTTCAGGATTTTTAATGGGCAAAGAAATAAAATTACAATAGAAAAATGAAATGAGACTTTTCTTTGCTGGCACCCTGTCTCCCATATTAGTTATATTAACAGCCTTATTTTTCCTGAGGAGATGCACACCTAACCCAATATTTCCTTCCTAAAAATTCCTTTCTGCAATCATCCACTTTACTATAAATTAAAATGTGATAAAAATTAGTAAGTTTTTTACTCATATGACTATTAGTTATTCATACAGATTAAAAGATTTCTGAATTAAAGTGGAAGGGGAGGGTAGGGAGATAGCTCAGGGTCACATGTGCCTGCCTGGCAAGTGCAAAGTCCTGAGTTCAATCCCCGGCTCTGCAAAACAAAAAAAAAAAAAAAGAAAGAAAAAAGATAAAGCAGGAGGAAACGAGCTCGCTGGGGCAGGATCTGACCTGAATCGTTGGTGTAGCTATGACCTAGCCTGCATTTTCCTCGTGCTTTGTCGTCATCTCTGTCATCGAAAGGCAACGGTGGGCTCCTGCAACTTGCAAGGGGAGAGGGTTCTTACAGCGGCAGGGGCAGAAGCAGCTGCTGGCTGGGCAGCCAGTTGCAGTTAGAGCGGAGGAGGGGCGCACCTTCCGCCCAGGCCCACCCCCAAACAGCAAGCCAGTTTTTGAAGCCCGTAATCCAATCACCACGCAAGCCGCAAGGCTCTAGAGAGCATCTGGGTATACCGCCCAATACCCTGTTGTGTATCCTTGTGTGTCCTCACTGGAGGACTGCTGCTCTCTCCATTAATTCTTGCTAGTAGCACTCAAACCAAATTTAACTGTAGATTATCTTTTTTAAAAATGTAGATTTGTTGGTTCCAACTCCAGACATTCCGATTCCATGAGTTTTGAATGTAGTCCAGGAATGGGTTTTTAAAAGAAGTCTTCTCAAGTTAATTGAACAAACAAAGGAAATAGCCTATGTGCTGAGAAACACTGGAGTTTTTTGTTTAATTAACTGAAATTTGAATTAATCCCAATTAATATCCTTCTTTCAAACTTGTACTAATTCTTCAAAATAAAGCCACACAGGGAACTTTGCATTGACTCTGTCAACTCTGATGGACCTTAAATTCAAGGAAACAAAATAAGGGTGGATATTTCTGTTCTCTTTTGGTTAAAATACTTTACTGAGATCCAGATCAATGCTATTGAATACATTAACAATAAGGTAACAGTTTTGGATTCCAAAAAAAGCTGTTAAAATCTAAATTTGTAGAGAAGCAGAACAGAAGATTAAATTTGAGCTTTTATGCACAGGTCGTGAAATTGATGAGCATGCAGTAAGGAAAATGTGCAGAAAAGTGAGTTTGGATTCTCATATCATTTGTCTGGCTTAAAAACCTGCAGTACTCACTGAGCAGTTTGCTTTCCAGAGACTTGGAGAAAGCAATTTAATATCAATTAATTTTGAGGATTTAGTTTAGATTTTTTTTTTTTTTTTTTGGTCTAGCACAGCCCACCCTGGAGGAGGAGGTGGCATGGCATGTGGTGCAGGGATCGAACCTTGCGCTTGCCTAAGCAAGGCACTTTAGAAAGCTGAGCTATCTCGCCAGCCCCCCAAAGTTAAATTTTTTAAAAAGAGCCATTTTTAAAAACCAGAAAGTACAGCTTACCTGTGTTTATGACTTTGAAGCACAAGGAAGATTTCTGCAGTTGGCATGTGAACTCGGACTAGGTGAGTAAATAAGGAATAAACGAAAAACCCTCACAAATCAAACGGACTTTTTTTTTTTTTTTTTGTATTCCTAAGCAGGCGCTTTACTTGCCTGAGATATCAGGCCGGCCCCAAAATGGACTTATGGATGGAATATTTCTAGGCCGAGTTGATCCCCAGCAACACACACACACACACACACACACACACACACACTTTAAATAAGCAGAAAATACATGTAAGTTAAGAAAACAGAAGAGGTCTTACGCCTAGGCTTCAAGAGTTTTGCAAGTATTTTCATGCAGGCAGGAGAGAGAAGTCTAACAGGAACTGTAAGTTTGCGAGATGTTAGGTCAGCATCCGGGTGTGCCTGCGCAGCCCTGCACAGAGCGCCGCCCTGTCGTTCTGAATTCTCTGCCTTAATTCTTGCTCCCTTAACTCATCCCTGCCTAGTTATACCCAGAGAGAAACCGTACCAGGCACTGCACAGAAGTACCAGAACGTGACAGACCGCAGTCCTTCTGAGGCCCTGGGCATCTTACCTATGCCAGGACCAGTGTGGGAATCTCTATTTCACAGAGATACTGTCAAGGAAAAGTTATGACTGAAACTCAGACTTTCCTCCGCCTGATGCCAGTGTGCACGGTTGCTCCACACCTGACCTACCACCACTCACCTCTGCTGGGAGTGAGCAGGATGATTGCTTTTACTACATTTTGCTTCAAGACAGAGGACTACTTATGGGTTTTCACTCTTGCGTCAAAAACTTCCAGCACCCAAGTCGGTGGGACTCTGAAACTCCTAGAGAAAGGAGCCAAAGCAGTATTTGTTATCAAGACCAAGAGTTTCAGGGAAAAGAACACCTCCTTCATTGTATTTTCAGGACTGCCTTGCAGAATTTTTTCAGTCTTGCATAAATATATCTGTTAATCTGAGCAACAGATCTGGTGATAAAGATAGGTAATATGACAGCTATTGTTTATTTGCTGTCCTTGATCTGAAAACCTATAACATATGTATTGTTGTGTTACCCTGTTTGTCTTTGCATCTGCTATTTGTTTTTGCTTTTGTTTATACTCTTCAAAATAAGATTATTATTTTACTCCCCTTAAAATTTTTTAAAAGTAAAAAAGACAACAAAAAATTAAGGCTTCTTGAAAACATGTGTTAAAATTCAATTTTTTGTCCAATCTTGCATAACTATACCTGTTAATCTAAACAACAAATTTGATGACAAACATAGATAATATAACAGCCATCGTTAATTAGCTACTGCTTTGAAAATCTGGAACCTACATATTGTTATATGTTACCCTATTTCTGTCATTGTTTCTGGTAATTGTTTTTACTTTTTCTTTAACTCTTCAAAATAATGTAAAATGAAATTTAAAAAGAAAACAGAGTATTAGGTTACACAGGTGCACAGTCTATGCAAATTATTTTTTTGGAAAACTATAGAATGAACAGTTTGAACATAACATGAAGTAGAAACGTATCTAGTTCAAGAGCGCACACCACTGCTGCTTCCATGATGCCTGAGGGCTGGGAAGTTGCAACGGTTCTTCAAGTTTTCCTCTTCCTGGCCCCCTGGTGAGCATGGTGTGTGCTTCAAAGTCTGAGTAGAGCTACTAGTACCAAATACTGGTGGGCTGGCCGGTACTGTCACCACCACAGCTTGAGTTCAGAGTGCTCACTGTCCAGTACGGTTGGAGACTGTGGGATGCTGGAGGCAGAAGGGCTACGCAGCAGGAGCAGGGCGTGTGAATTTCCCAGAGCACACCTGGGCACTGCATGATGATGGAGTATCTGATGTTCTGGAAGTCCTCAAGGGAGAGGGAGACCAGCCCAGGCTGTGCCAAGGCAAGCCTTGCTTCTTGTTGGTTGCTTCAGATCGTCCAAGTGGAAATGTCTAAGTAGAAACCGTGTGACAGTTTTCAGTCACAGCAAACTGATCACACTTGAAAGGCTATTCCAACTATTCCAACTATTTTTACTTCTTAAGCCTTTGTATTACCTCCAAGGATTTCTTCTCTTTTGTTGCAGAGACGATGCATTTAATAAAACAGTAGAGGAAGGAGGCCTTTTAAAAATCTCATCTCCTTCTGAGCTAAGCTCTGTGTAGCAGCATCTTTTAATGGTTGCATCTACCCTGAACTGACTCAGGAGGCCCAGGACAGGAGGGGCCTTTCACTAAAAATATATTTGCCTAGAGAAGTCTTGGGTTTTCATCCTTGTAAATAGATACATATTCCTTGTACATGCTCTAAACTTTGAACTGATGAAAGAAATTAAGGTCACTGAGGGAGAGGCATAAAAGGGAACTAAAATAGCCCAGAATTATTCAGCCAGAAGGACGCTCCAGGGATCTAGCATTTTACTTACAGGACAGTCTGAGGCTAAGGGTCACCTTTATCTCACTACCCATGGGTCATATTGTTTTCACAACACTGTGGCAATTTCCACATTCTTGTCTATCAAGAAAGACCACAGAATGCCTCACTTGGCAAAGGGCTCCTTGAAGGCTACTCTGAGCTGAAACCCTCCCAGTGTGCCCGTCTCTCCCTCCTACCTGTCTCCTATGAAGATGGGCCTTCCTTAGAAATGGCTCTTCAGTAACCAGGCTTTCAGATCCACTCAACATCAGGTGAAGTTACAAGCTTTCTTTGAGAGCTCTTTCCTTCCCCACAAAACTTCAATCGCTCACCTGCGGTCTTCCCACATAGAAGATGATGGATAAATACAGCGTTACACTGGCTCGGCCTCCTTTCTCTAAGCTGCTGCTCGTAACATATGTTTTCAGTGATGAATCCCTCCAATAGCAGCAGGCATACTCAAATGCAATAGAAACAATTCTGAATAGCACCAAAATGCTTCAATGGTTTCAGACATATACTATATGTAATATGTTCATTAAAAAAGTCCGTAGATACATAGAGGTGTGCATGTTCTTTTGTTATGTCTGGCTTTTCAGTTAGTCTTGGACCATGAACTTTACCTGGAGGCTGATCCGGACTTACTCTTGGGGATTTCACGTTCATCTTGTGGGTGCCTGATTCAGGGGCTTGAGAAGTTTATCTAAGAAAACTGGGGCACCTGGCCAATAAATAATTGTCAGTGGTGAACTGAATGATTGATAACCAATTATTGGCGAATGTTCCTGATCCAAGAATCTGGATGAACTCTCATCACAGGATCTTTTCATTATTTTGTTCATTGACTTGAGGGCACTTTTAGTAAATTATTGTGTACCATGCATGAAATTATATAAAATATAAATGATTACAATCCCCGTTTCAAAGGTACCCTCCATCTACCTGGGCAGACATGGACAAACTGTGATCCCAGTGCAGACGCACAGAAGAGAGGTCAAGGGTTTCAGGTGGCTGTGAGAACAGGGGAAGTATGTGCAGTGCAGAGCTGGACCGTTGGACTGTCTGCACAGCTACTTTCCCTTACTTCAATGAGAGGAAAAGATAGCAACTCACAGCATTTACAGAAGGTATCATGTGGGCATCTTGTGCTCTGAACAGCTACTATGAAGACAACAATATGCAATGTACTAATTATTGTAACTGTCCCACTAGCCTGTTTTGAAACTGTCTCACTGTTATTTCTTTCTCATTAAAATTAATAAAATTTTAAAAAAGCAAGCTGTTTACAGAACAAGTGGCTCATCAGCTCCCTGTTTCCCTAGCACACAATCGCAAAAGAGCCAGGCTTTGTGAAGAAATCGGTTTCCATATGCAGCTGCCTGTACATATTCTCTCTGGGCTGTTTCTGGCAGCCAGCAAGGGAAGACAGCAAAGGGCAAAGGAACGAAAAGAGGAGGCAAGACGACACAAAATGAAAGGGGCAGAAGGCAAGCCCCGAGGAAGCCTCCGGGGCAGCAGGCGCCCAGCCCTGGAGCTCTCCCTCCTCGCTGCTCCTGCCGGTGCTGTCTTCCCACTATTGGGGTGACTTCTATGCCTGCACCCTGGGTCCCTCCTTTATTTTTATTATAAGTTTATTTTACTTGAAAAATAAAAACTAAAGCAAGAACAAAAATCAGAAACAGGGTAACATACAATACGTGGGTTACAGATTTTCAAAACAAGAACAGCTGATTAACAATGATTGATATATTATCTTTTGTCATTAAATCTGTTGCTAAGATGAACAGATATAGCAAGATTGGACATATGATTGAACATCACCATTTGCTTTCAAGAAATCTTAAATTTTTGCTCTTGTCTTATTTTTTCTTTTATTACCTTTTTAAAAAATTATTTTAAAGAGAGTAACTGATACAATATTAGGAATGGTACACATTCCTAAGAAAAACAGAAATTCAAGCATGGTTTTTGTATTACACATTGCTATCCTCAATGTAGTTGCTTAGATCACAGATATCAGCATACAGAGTTAGTCAAGGTGAAAATTCTACATATTAACTATTATAGAAAATACCACATCTTTTTCATCCATTCCTCAGGTGATGCACATTTTGGTTACTTCTAAGATTTGGTTATGACAAATTGTTCTGCTATAAACATGAATCTATCTATCTATCTATCTATCTATCTATCTATCTATCTATCTATCTATATAACTCTCATGATGTTTTCAGTTCTTTTGGGAAAATACCCAGAAGGGGAGTAGCTGGATTTCTACTCCTAGGTTTTTGAGGAGTCTGCACACTGATTTCCATAGTGATTGCACCGTTCTATATTCCCACCAGCAATGAAGAAGGCTTCCTTTTCCCTACAGTCTCTCCAGCATGTGATATTAGTGGACTTCGTTATGATAGCCCTTCTTTCTGGGGTGAAATGTTAGCTCAGTGTTATTTCAATTTGCATTTCTTGAATAGTCAGTGATGTGGAGCATTTTTTTAGGTATTGGTTTGCCTCTTGTATTTCTTCCTCCGAGAAATGTGCATTCATCTCAGATGCTCTTGAAGCATTGTTGACCAAATACACTGGAAGGTACTGACCCTCCTGCCTCTTGATTTCAACAGTTCTTTCCCAGGCCCACTCTTTTGCAGTAGGATAACCTGGCACCTCTCTCTGAGGCCACTAAAAATCCCTCTGTGGGGACGGTCTCCCGTTCACTGCTCTAGAGCCCATTCCATAGGCGAAGACTCTATAGATTTATTGTCTTCTGACGTTGTAATGACCTATCTTAATTTTAGTATCCAACTTTACTTGTCAGCTGACAAGTATCGCTGCTCTGAGGTCTCCAGTGCTCTGCCTGTAGCCTGTCTGTACACAGAGGCTGCTAAGAATCTGGGCTGTCATGGACGCAACCGACCTGAAGTTAGAGCAAGAGTGGTTTGAGAGGGAGAGCAAATGCAAGCAGAAGTAGCCAGGAATTGAAATTTGAGGCGGCCCCTGCATGGCCTATGTTCACTCCTTTCCCACTTCTATAATCTCTGTGAATATCCGTTTCACACATTTCTCAGGAGGCAGCAAAAAGTAGCTCAAAATTTTTCAAACAATTTTAAGTTCATACCACAGAGCTAACTCTCTGACCCTGATACAGAAAGTTTTAATTTTTTCACCAGGGTTGGGGAGTGAACACAGAACCTTCACACGGAACTATCCTATTTTATTTTTTCAATTTTGAGACAGAGTCTCCAAAAATCACTAAGTACCTCACTTGAAGCTGGGATTCTCCTTCATCAGGCTCCCAGGTGTGCACTACTACTACCAACTTGATTTAACAAATTTAAGCTGCTGCTTATTACCTCTGTATTTTCAAAATGTAACCAGATTTCTTTGATCTTTCAAATAATATTAAATGATATTTTAAATTCAATTGTGACCATATGCTATTTCAAAGTCGACCTACTTTTTCTAATTTTGTTTATTCACAACCTTCCTTCTTTAAGAACTTCAAATAACTGCAAGTTTAGGAGACACATGCCCACTGGGTTCAGTGTCATTTGATGTGACTGTGAGACTGGGTGAGAAAGAGGGCAGCTGTAAACAGGCTTGGGGGACCAGAGGGAAGTGTGTGTGGCTACTGTTCCCTGCATCCTCTAAGGAAGGGAAACCCCGGGCAGAACGAGAACCAGTTGAGAAAAAAGTGGAATAAATATTGGCCAGAATAGGGCTTTGCCTGCGAGGCTGACAAGTAAAGAGACAGCAAGAGATAACTATCACTTCTTAATAGTCCCAGAAAGAAGTGTTTTCAACTGCCCTCAGGTAATTTGTCAAAAGATGTAGAGGAAGATCAATTGTTTAGAAGCATTAGGAGTTCTCATATTTCCATTTGCAAAGTTCTTTGGAGATGATAAACACTCAGCAAAGCCTGAAATGCCTAAATATGCATTATAAATTATAGTCTAGTGCATGGAGTACGGCACAGAACTATCTGGGGATGGACTGGGACAGGATGGCAAGAGAAGGAGGTAAAAACCAAGCGACAGAGGCTCATTTTAGGGCAGAGATGATGTCAGTATTGGGTACAAATACGTCCTGCTTTTGAAATCATTGGAAACTCAAAGCAATAGAAAGACGTTAAAGCTATATTCAAATGATTTGGTTCTTCTTTCATAAATTCACCCTCAACATTACTTAAAAATAGCATTTACTAGTGTTAGGCTTTTTCTCTTCACATTTCAAATTCCACCTTTGAATTAAAGACCCACTACCTTTTGTTTTTTCTTACTATCTTAATGGCACACACCTGAAATTTAAAAATTCTTATATATTTATCGGATACTTGTGTTTCTTCCTTCGTCCAATTTTCATCTTCGTGTATACTTACTGTCATTTTCTCGTTTGTTCATTCATCTTTTGGAAATTGATTTTCATTTATTCATCATGTAATGCAGTTATCCCTTGATATCCATAGAAAACCAGTTTCCAGGACCTCCTGTACCCTATAGCTATCTAAATCTAGGGTACCTTCCTCTTCAGTTTTCATCCCCTGTTTCCTCCTTCCTTGCCTTGCCTTCACCTGTTGACCTGCTTCCTGTTAAACAAAGATTTATCTTGCTCTTTGCTTTTACTCTGAGTTTCTCATGGAAGAGAAAACATGTGATATTTAAGCTTGTGTCTTATTTATGTCATTTAAGATTATAAAGGCATCAGATTGCAGAGACATATGGACACTCATGCATATAATAGCACAATTCAAAGGAATATAAATCTTGGAAGTGGTCTATATGTCCATGAACCAATGCACAGATAGAGTGTGATGTTACATACGTTGGAGTACTACTCTGCCATAAAGAAAGATAAACTGATTCATTTGTAGGAAAATGGGTGCAGCTCAAGGATACACACTTCTAAAGTACATATGCAACATTTGCCGGGGTAAGTTACCTCCTGGGCCATGAGAAATGTAATAGTAAATTTCAAGTAATTGTGTACTCTGCAGCTATAGTCAAATTAAAAGGGAAATCAATTATGAGACACTACTTTAAAAATGAAAGAATAAGCCGGGCGTGGTGGCTCATGCCTGTAATCCCAGTACTCGGGAGGCTGAGGCAGGAGGATTGGTGCGAGTTCGAGACCAGCCTGGACTACAAAAGTGAGCTCAAGGCCAGCCTCAACTGCATAGCGAGACCCTGTCTCAAGAAGACAAAAATAAATAAATATATAAAAATGAAAGAATATCTTCCTAAGTAAACCGTGAGTCAACAGAAATAATATGAAATTTGAGGAAATATAAAATGGAAACATCAAAATTGATAGTACAAGTTCAAGAAGTCTTTAACTAGAAGTACAGTGTTATAAAAAATCTTTACTTAGACAGGGGAAAAACTTTGCAGTTATGTACGCAAGATGAATTAGACAATGGTTCTAAGAATCTCCAACAGGTTTTTGACACTCAGAGTAGCAATGTGTAAGACAAACCATGCTTGGAATGCTTGTCATTCTGGTCTTCTAGATGTGTGCTGCTACTAATGTAAGTGTGATTATAGCTATACTCTCTCTCAAGTAAATGTTTGTTTTGAAAGAAAATAAAAACGGGAAAATGAGACAAGGAAAATGCCGTGAGATTGGCTGCTACAATTCTGTATATGCTTGGATTTCTAAATTTCTGTGTAAAAAGTGTAACACATTCTTTAATCACATTCTTTTAAATGTGATTAAAGTTTCTTTTAAATCACATTCTATAGGATGTTATTAGAATATAAATATGTGATAGAAAATATGGGTTCAATGTTAAACCTAAGGCATCTAGTATTTACAAAGACAGTGATGATAATCTCAAGTATCAATGTTATAGAGTAATAATATCACTAAGCTTCTCTTCTGGAGGGCTAACCACTTAAGCTTATGGACCAAAATTTAGAGAGAAAGAAGGGTTATAAGAACAGCCAGTATTTTGGCCCTAACCCTTCAAGGTCAGTGAGGACTCAGGACATAAGAGAACCTGTACTGTAACATCATATAACTCAGTGGTGTCCCAAATTTTCTGTTCAAGGAGATTATGGGACCACAGAGGAAAGGGAAAGATGATGTATAGTGTGCCTAAGAAAAGTCACCTAGAGAAAAAACATTCTCTCTGGCTTTCACAGAGAGTAAACTGGTCAATCAATGGCCGTGACTCATCCAGATGGCTGACACTGACAAAAGTTCTACAAAATGCTATGCATGGTTTCAAGGTAAATTCTGAGGGGATTTGACTGACCTTGTCAGATATGAAAATTGCATGTTTTATTATATCAGTCTTGCTTTAACTTAAGCAGAAAAGTATAATCAAGAGGTATCAAAAGTAAAGCCAGATTGATATACTGAACTGTAAAAGGTTCAAGTCAACAGCTTCCAACATTGCCAGTTCTGCCAATAACCCACTACTATTATGGAATATTACTTTATGTATACAACTACTTTCTCTTAGTTCAATGCGAAGAAATATTTGTACCAATAATGTTTAGAAAAGTTACCATGTCTGCATCTTGTACTCTGAACAACTACTATGAAGACAGCAATATGTATTGTTTCAATTATTGTGTCTGTCCTACTAATGTATTTTGAAACTGTCTCAATGTTGTTTCTTATTTAAAATAATAAAACGAAATTAAATAAATAAATAAAAATCTTTATTTAGAGTTGTATAGCTGCGGTATAACTCAGCAGCACAGCACCTCTCTGGTAAGAGCAAGGTCCTGATTTCAATTCCTGGTACAAAAAAAAAAAGGCCTCAAAGCTGTATAATCGTCTCAGTTACTCTTCTCTCATTCCTGGAACAAATACCTGACACCCAAAATGAAGGAAGGAAAGATTTAACTAGCTCAGAGTTACTGGAGGTTTCAGTCCATACTCGACTGGCTCCAAGGCTGAGAGGCATGGCAGGCAGTAACATTTCATGGCAGTGGAACAGCAACAATGGCAACTTGTCAACAATGGGGATAGAGAGCAACACAGAGAGAATCTGTTTTTCTGTTTGTCTTATATATTAGCCTGTCTCCTTGGGCCTGCACCAGGCCTCCTGTAGGATGGGGCTGTCGTTCTGGCACAGAAGAAGCTGCCAGTTATTCTGTGGATGTATCCTGGTCTAGAGCCCCTCAGCTGTTTCTTGCTGTCCTTTTTCTCCCTGTCCCTCAGGCTCTCTGCTTTAGGCCACACCCATAATCTCAGCAGTACTCTGACCCATAATCCCATTCTTGGATCACCCATAATCCTTATGGACCGTGACTGCATGAGGCTTTGAGGGGGGACAACTAGACACAAACTATAACAATAATAAATTAAAATGTGCACCTCCAGCTTAGGATGCCAAGAAGAATCCATTACATTCAATGCGTAAGGCTCAAAATTCAGATAAACAGAAGAAAAGGCAGAGTTCAGATACAGATCCATCTACTGACTTTAGGAAACATTAGAATCTGTGCAACATATGGTGTTGGAAAAAATGAGCGCACTTGTAAAAAAATATGTGTCTAGAACTAGCTCTTTATCTTTCATCCTACCCCCAAAACATAGGTTAAACGCTTCCTAATGTACAATCCAAGTTGTAAACTATAAGGTACCCATAAGCATACTCCAGATGACGCAGGTGTGATGGCGTCCAACTGCAGCACAACGCCGGAGCTAGGGGAAGCTGAGGGAGGAGGATCACAAGCCGAGGTCAGCAGGAGCAATTTAACCACTTGATGAGTCCCTGTCTCAA
Source organism: Myocastor coypus (assembly GCA_004027025.1). Classification (NCBI taxonomy): domain Eukaryota; kingdom Metazoa; phylum Chordata; class Mammalia; order Rodentia; family Myocastoridae; genus Myocastor; species Myocastor coypus. The sequence goes on along the minus strand of PVJA010012531.1, from coordinate 30,502 downwards.
GGTAAAATATAAAGAATGGAGGGGGATGTAACTCAGTACAAAGGCAGAGAGTTTGACCCCCAGCATCTAAGCATGCACACACATGTATGCGCACACAGACGACCCTTGGAAAAGATGTCAGGAGGACATAAAAACCAACCCATAGCACGTTAAAATTCAGGCTTCTCGCCATCACTTTTCTCCAGCGTTGAACGGTATTTTTATATGCAATGCAACTAAAGATATCACATATGGAAATGATGTGAAGAAAAACAAAACTACCGTTATTCATACATACTAGAAAGCTCACAGGTACATTCCAAAATGGAGTTCACACTGGAGTTCAAAAAGCGTGATGCGCATAGAAGCTACATTAAACACTGAGTTACACATATATGTGCTAGGTGCTAGCATGCATGCTAGATGCAAACTGAAATGTCCAGTGACAGTGACAACTCTCAGAAAAATTGAAACAATGAAGATATGCAGGGATAAATCTAACAAAATGATTTGGAGGCCTATACCAAAATTCTATAGAAGTTCAAACAGGTGCCCTCAGCTGTGATTCATGGAGCGTGGAGCCTGTGTGTGAGTCTGTCTCCTTGGGTCTATGCCAGGCCTCCTGAAGGGTGGGGCTGTCATTCTGGCACGGAAGAAGCTGCCACAGTCGCTCTCTAGATGTGTCCTGGTCTAGGGACTCAGGGATACCCCATTTTAGCCTCCCACCTGTTTCTTGCTGCCTTCTCCCACCTCCCGCCTGCCAACCCCCGTCCCTTCCACAAAAATGCTCTGATGGTGTCTCTGTTACTTTTCTCTCGCTGGGACAAAATACCCAACACCCAAAGTGAAGGAAGGAAAGGCTTAGTTCTCAATCAGTGGAGGTCACAGTCCATACTTGGCTGGCTCCAAGCCAGAGTGGCAGATGGCAGAGGGCAGAAGTTCATGGCGGCAGAATACAGCAAAACAGCAGGAGCAAATGGGAGGAGTAGCAGCAGCAATGGTCGCAGAGAGCAAGTCTGTCTCTCTTATGTTGCATTCAGCCTATCCGCCCCAGGCGGGTACAGTGCTCGTACCCATAATCCTAGCAGCACTCACACCCACAATCCCAGAACTGGATCATGAATTAAACACAAAGTCCAAAAGTCCAACCCATGGCTGCGTAAGGCTTTGGGGGGACACCTAGACACAACCCGTAAGAAACAGAGAGTTGGGTCAGCTGGATTCATTTCCTTTCAAAGAAGTGTGCCTGTCAGAGCACAATCCTTAAGTTCAAATTCTTACTGGGATCTGGTTATTTTTTAATGGATCATCTTTGTTTGCTTGTTCTAATTTTATTTTCATTGGAACATGTTTGCCGTGTGCGATGATCTCATCTGTCATGGAGTGCTGGCCCACGAACACAGCACATCTTTTGTGTTCTCTTCCCCGCTTCTCTCTCCCTCCACCTCTCTGATAGTTTTATGTAAACTTAGCAACATCCACAGGGCATAAGAATAATTAAAATCTCTTTTTATAAATGGGGTAGCTGATACTTAGAATATATAAATGAGCCAAAGTCTCAGAGCTAATCCACCCTCTGCAGAGTATCACAGCAGTAGAGTATAGGTTTTTGTTCTAATATCTGGTTACTACAAGGAAAACAGCGAAATATACAGTATTATGAAACATTGCATTATTTCCACGAAAACTTGCTACTGACTTATTTGAAGGGTCATGGACAAAGTTTTACAGGGACATTACTTCCTACAAATGCAAACTATTTTCAGTTTAGTATTACCATAAAATAAAATCTAGCAACACTGCTACTTTTCCTTCTCTTTGTTTTTATTTTTTTCCTTTGTTTTTATCTTAAAATATTCATTTGACAAATCAAGGTTCAATCTATTCAAGATGTTCAGTATCATATACTTATAGATTGAATAACAGCTATCACAAATTGATCAGCACGTTTGTGACCACATGTGCTGCAGGATACATCCCCAGAACTTGTCCCTTACGTCAAAGATTTCATGCATCTTATTCCTATCCATTTGCCCCACCCCTCCCCTGGAAACCATCTTTCTTCTTTTCTCTTTTATGAGCTCAACATTTCTAGATTCCATGTGGTCATAGCAATAGTGTCTGTAGCAAATGGTAGCATCATTAACTTTAAGAACTCTCATCCTGGTGCAGACTTAAACTTTTCAGCGTGGCTATTCCCTGATCATATTAAAGTATACACTAATTGTTTTTATGGAGTCCAGCATTTATCTTCTATAATGTTGCCACACCTGAGGAATTCCAGAACCATGAAGAAATCATGTCTGCCTCTTGTACTCTGAACAACTATGATGAGCACAACATTATGCAGTGTATTAACTATTGTAAAAATCATACTAATAAAAAATAAATAAAATTAAAAAAACAATGTACCAGGGAGACAGCTCAGCAGGATAAGCACCTACCTAGGAAAGGCAAGGTCCTGAGTTCAATCCCTGATATAGATAGATAGATAGATAGATAGATAGATAGATACATAGATACATAGATACATAGATAGATGATACGTAGAGATAGATAGATTGATAGGTAGATAGATAGATAGATAGATAGATAGATAGATAGATAGATAGATAGATGTAATAATTACAACTTATACAGTTTGAGGAATGATATTTTTTCCCTCTTCACAGTTTCACTGATTCTTACTGAAGCTCAGCATATGATTTTTATTTTCTTATGAAGTAAAAAACTTCCATGTTTCTTTTGGAGCCTCAGAGCTGGCAGAATCAGTAGTTATTTTTGGGCATAATTATGTAACGTAAGTCACTTAAGCACAGGCACTCCTGTGTCACGAGGATCGGTGTTATGTCCTGGGTGGCTGCTGAGTGACCGCTGGCCCACTAGGGCCTGTACTGTGGAGACACCAGGCAGGCTGGCGATTCACATTCCAGGCATGGTGGAGCAGGATGGAGGGAGATATTTTTACTCAAGCTGCTTTTAGTGGCATAGAATTTGAAACATAGGCATTGATGATTTCTGGAATTTTTCATTTAGTGTTTTAAAACCATTGTTGACCATAAATAAGTGAACTAAAGAGAGAAAAAACTTCAGATGAAAGGGAACTATTATCTCTAATGGTCTTTGATTATTAATTGTCCAACCCATGATCATTGGCATTACTCTACCAGACTACCAACAATACAAAAAAAATTAAATAAATAACTATAGTCTATAGCTGAGTTGGACTTTAATTTCAATTATGTTATACATTCCAGAGCCGCTGGCAGATTAATTCCACTTGGTTAGAAAAGCATCAGTTACTATAAAGTTCAGTGATATTTTTCTCCCCTATTAAATTATACCAATTACTTCAAAAGAGATTGCACTGGTATAAAATAACAGCTTGATTTTTTTTTCTTTTATTAATTACAAAACTAGCCACAGATACACGAGCACTTCTGAAATGCTTTCTGACATCATTGTTTTCATTGCTGTCCTTTGAACTAGTAAATTATATAAAGAACAATAAATTTTATCTTTCATGAAAGATCTGATCTTTACATTATTGTTGTTTACTGAATGTAATTAACATCTTTAATTAGTGGTGATCTCTTCCTCTGAATGTCAGAAAATCCATGGTCTCTCCAAAATTGTGTGCTCTGTTGATTCTAAGCGTGTTATACTTCCTTCCACCTTAATCCCTTACTTAAAGAACTTACAAAACGATTAAACTGTTTTACAAGTTTTATAGCATCTGTATACTACCTCAGCAATAGCACATTTCCAACATGTCTTAATCGACTACATCTCTGGTTTGTCCATAGTATCAGTTCTAAAAGTTTCAAGGATTTATTGTAGAGGAGAAGAGCATTAACTGGAACAGAATACTGTATGTAGGTAGCAGGGAGTTATTCTGCTATCTGCATGTGCGGCCCTTAGTCCTGACATATCAGCGTCTTTGGGCTGGCTAAATCACCCAGCCGCCCAGTGTGGGTTCTAGACTGCCATCTGCCCGCGTTATCCCCGCTGCATGCTGGGGATTGCAGGTGCGCACCACTACACCTGGCTCCCTGGTTGAGCCCTGGTTTAAGGTATCACAGCCGTGGCGCCAGCTTCTTCCTTGTCTCAGATGAGCCATGCGTGCATGATTAGATCAATGAGTGATTCCATGTAAGGACTGCCACCCTGTTTTGTAATATATTTTCTGTTTCTTTTTTTATGTAACACAGTCCTTGATTAGCTTCTTAACTTGCTTAATAATGGCTTTGGAGATATATAAAAGATTTAGTTCCCAGCAACAGAATTAGTAGACTTTACCAAGTTAATGACATACAGCAAATTGTAACTGGATTTTACTTGCATTCTGTTGTCTTTAAAAACAGTGGTCTGCCGGGCGTGGTGGCGCACGCCTGTAATCCCAGCGCTTGGGAGGCTGAGGCAGGACGATCAACGTGAGTTTGAGACCAGCCTGGGCTACAAAAGTGAGCTCAAGGCCAGCCTGCACTGCATAGCAAGACTCTGTCTCAAAAAGACAAACAAAAAACGGTGGTCCAAGATATGGGTATGGTGGCACATGCCTGTAGTCTGAGCACTCTTGAGGCAGGAGGATCTCACATTTGAGCACAGCCTGAGAAATCTGGAGACTTTGCAAGATTCCATGTTAATTTACAGTATCCGTTTTCATGTTTCTAATGGCACTACAGATTCAGATATTAACCTCTAGCTTTAATGAGACTATGTTTTTCTTTTTCTTTTTGTGGCTACCTTGAATTGAACTCAGGACCTTTCACTTGCCAGGCAGGCACTTGTGCTACTGAGCTATACCCCTGGCTCATGCTTTCTCTCAACACAAACATATTCTTCATTATAAACCCTGAAAATTCAATCCTCTCTGAGCTTTTGAAATGGACAGAATGCTATTCATATGTTCACTTGTTCCTGCTAAGGAGTAGCATTCATTTTCTTGCTTGAATTCTTGACCAGTGATCATCGACCCAAGATTTAAGAAGTTACTTAAAGGATTCTTTTTTATTTTTATTAATTTTAATCAGAAAGAAATAACAATGAGACCATTTCAAAACACATTAGTAGGACAGCCAGAATAGTTAATACAATGTATATTGTTGTCTTCATAGTAGTTGTTCAGAGTACAAGATGTATACATGATAAATTTTCTAAACACTATCAGTAATATCTTGAGAGGATTTGACTGACCTTGTCAGACACAAAAGCTACATTTTTTGATCTACAGTCTTGTGTTAACTTGGTCTTAACCATCCAGCAGAAAAGTTTAATCACAAGGTATAAAAAGTAAAGCCATATTAATATGCTGAGCTGTAAAAGGCTGAAGTTAACAGCTTCTGACATTGCTAGTTCTGCTGATAACCCATTACTATTATGGACTATTGGACTATACATACAACTACTTTCTCTTAGTTCAATGAGAAGAAATATTTGTGCTTGAAGGATTCTTAAAATTATCCTTACCTGGTCTCCAACTTTAACAGGAGCTGGGTAAGTAGTTGGACCCAGAACAAAACACCATTTTTAAGGAACTCCAAATGCTCCTAATGTGTGTCTCTACTTCAAACACAGGACACTCCACCCTGTCTTCTTACCTCTGTGGAAGTCTCAGCTCATTGTCCCAGCTCATCCAGACCTCTGTGCCATCTGTGGTACCTGGGGTTAGCAGGAGGTGATCTCAGTGGTGAACACACTCAATTTTTCTCCATTTTTTGTTGTCCAGGGATCTCGTTTGCCCCAGACTTCTAATTTTATTGTGAGCACTTGTTTTCCCCTGTGTGCTGTGTCAGAGAGGCTGGCGTCCAAGCCTAGACTGTCTGGTCTACTGGTCACCATGTCCATCCCCGCCTCAGCCTTGCCTCCCCCACAGAGCCCAGGAACCTGGAGCAGCTTTGGTCTTGCTATCTCAGCCTATTTCCTAGCAGGAGGATTCAGGTACTGGGTGGCAGCACCGGGCTTAGCATCAGGACAGTGCCCAGCTTCAGGCCCTTTCAATCTCTTGCCTTGAAAGTTTCTGTAGGTTTCATCAGTGACTTGGTTTCTGGACATGAAGTGAGTGAATAGGGAACTCTTTCCTACCCTCGTAGATTCTGAGCTATGTTCCAGCATGGAAACTATCTCCGCTGGCACTTCAGACAGTGGCTCCTGAGGTGATTCCCAGCTGCCCTATGCTGCCTTGGGCCTCTTAATATTTAGTCACAGCATGGCTCTGTCCCCATATCTGAAGTGAGAATTAAGCTGGAGAGAAGGGAACGTTGTGTTGTTGTTATCACAGGCTCTGGACTGTGTCCTGGCAGAAGGAACTGCGAGGCCCCGCTGTGCTACAGACTAAAGCCTCTCCGCACCTGGGCTGAGAACAGTTTCCTGGACGCATAGGTGGCTTTACTCCTTATTCTAGCTTCCCGTTTTCCTGTGCTTCACCTGTCAGCTGATCTGTTGAAGTCGTGTTCCAAGGATCGGTGCCTCTACCATGTCCTGTAGCCACCTTCTGACTCTCTGTGTGTCTCAGAGTTCTCCATGGGCACTGCTGCTGCTTTTAAGCCACACGGTTGCCCATAAACGATGTGCATTTGAAATGTATCATGGGAAGTTACTGATATATTGCCGCAAGGTATATTACCATAATCTCTGACCCACTCATGATACAAGGACACGAAGTCATGCTGAGCAATTACAGGAAAACGGAGAAATAACCCAAAAGGGAGAAGAGCCATTGTACAGCTGCTGAAAAGTGACTGTTGAGAAGCATTGTCTTGCTGTCTGGGTATCTAACTGAATCTTGCCCTCAGTAATTTTTATAATGATGGATTGTATACCAAGAGTTACATTTATATATGTTACATAATGATAGTGTACAGTTAAGGGACTACGTGTATACGAACAGAAAATTGACGTATTTAAAATGAAAACAAATGGAAGGAAAGAGAAAACAATAATCTGCATGTTCTCATATGCTGGATAGACGCAACACAAAAGATTTATATAAGTTAAGATAACAGTCATAAATATCTGCTTATAAATGTGCATGAGAACTGAGGGTTCTGGCCAAATTGGTCAATCAAAGTGAACGTGGTAGCCGGGCGTGGTGGCTCACGCCTGTAATCCCAGCACTTGGGAGGCTGAGGCAGGAGGATTGCTGCGAGTTTGAGACCAGCCTAGGCTACAAAAGTGAGCTCAAGGCCAGCCTCAACTGGATAGCGAGACCCTGTCTCAAGAAGACAAAAAAAAAAAAAAAAAAAAAAAAAAAAAAAAAAAAAAAAAAAAAAAAAAAA
>PVJA010012531.1:0-23146 GCA_004027025.1 Myocastor coypus | reverse complement strand
AAGTTCATGTATTTAAATTGAAAATCTAAATTGGTTCTCTTAGTATTTTTCTTTCTTTCTTTCTTTCTTTCTTTCTTTCTTTCTTTCTTTCTTTCTTTCTTGCTTGCTTGCTTGCTTGCTTGCTTTCTTGCTTTCTTGCTTTCTTGCTTTCTTGCTTTCTTGCTTTCTTGCTTTCTTGCTTTCTTGCTTTCTTGCTTTCTTGCTTTCTTGCTTTTTTTGTTTCTTTTAAAGGAATTAAACTCAGGCCTTGTGCTTGCCAGGCAGGCACTATGTTGCTGAGCTATATCCCAGGCTGAATACTGATGTATTCATTGTTTTGAATCATAAAACATAAAGAATACTGAGCTGTAAAAGGCTGAAATCAACAGCTTCCAACATTGCCAGTTTTACCAATAACCCACTGCAATTGTCGAACATTGGATAATGTACACAGCTACTACTTTCTCTTTGTCCAATGAGAAGAAATTTGGTTGTAGGAATAATGACTTGAAAAATTGTAACATCTACACCCTGTGCTCTGTATAACTAATAGGACAATAATCTGCGTTTTATCAAATATCGAAATGTACTACTAACATGTTTCGAAACTGTAACATGGTTATAACTTATTAAATAAGTAATTAAAATTTAAAAATACAGAAAAAAATTTACAAGTTGAATGTATTTTAAGAAATCTTGAAAAAGAGAATTTGAATTTATGTACAAAAGTGAGAATCATTAGAGGGTTTTATTATTATTCATCTCTGGGTAGTGAAGGGTTTAAGCCTAACCCATGTGCTTTTGTCATTGGAATAGAAGAAAAAAATGCACTTTTGGTGGGTCCTTCTTGGATGGAAGCCTTCTTAGTGATCACAAAAGATTATTGTTATGAAGTTCTTTGATACATTCTGAAAAGAAATGCAAAGTCGACAAGGAGTGGAGTGTCCAAAGTAACACTGAAAATCATCTTTAAGGTGAGAAGTCCATTAGATTCCAAGAAATTTTGTCCTCCTAAAATTCCCACCTCATTGTTGGGTAATACGTTTAAATCTTTTACTGCAGCTGTGAGAATCTTGCTAATCCTGAATTTTGGGGTATTAAAGTATCTCCATTATTCTGTGAATAAGTGTAAATGATGCCAACAATACACTTGCTATTTTTATGTGTGATTCTAAGTAAATTATTACATACCATGTATATGACCTACAGTTATAGTTGGATTAGAATTAAGAGCAAGTGAAAAAGTTTGGCAACATGTAGTGTATTTGCTGTAATTTGTTAGATTCTGCTTACACTTTTATATTAGAAGGGCTGAGCTTTAAGTACACTGTGGGAAAGACCAGACAAGTGCATCAATGTACAAAAAAGTAAAATGAAATAAATTTAACATGAGTCCTCACTGACCTTGAAGGTCTAGGGCCAAAATATTGGCTATCCTCATAGTCCTTCTTTTTCTCTAATTTTTTGGTCTGCAAACTTAAGTTATTATCAACTACCATGAAGACAACAATATGCCTTGTATTAATTGGCTGTGCTGTCCTACTAATGTGTTTTGAAACTGTCTCATTGTTATTTCTTATTAAAAGTAAAAATTATAAAAAATGTTGACATCTTCCTAGCCTTTATCACTAACATTGATTTCATAGGATTTGGCCTATTTAAAGTCACATGCATTGTCCAGATTTCTTCCTGATGAAATTCAAGTTATTGATTAAAACACCTTTCAATCAATTTAGCCTCACAGGGATGTATCAAAGATCATGAGGCCATAAGTTTTCATAGGGTCAGATATGCAAATATTCTGTAGTAAACTTTGTTCTGCAAAAATTACCATTGATATCTCACAAATTGGTTTCAACACCATTGAAGAAATTCTTAAGTTGGTAGGCAAAAAAAAAAAAAAAAAAAAAAAGCAGTAGGTGGAAGAAGGATAATTTTAAGAATCACCATATGCTTTGAGAAATTCAGACATTCCAGTGCCAGTCCAAAAACAAAATCTCAACGCAATGGTTCTATTTTTGAAGTGCAGATTCATTACCAATTCTCTAAAATATGCTTGCTAATTCTAAAAATTCTTAAGTAGTTACTTTAGTTTTTATTTTTATAGACACAGTTCTCTTCCTTGACTACTTGTTTTATGTAATGTATTCTGACACTGAACATATATTGAAAGATATAGTAACAGAATTAACTTTTCTGGGATAATTCTTCCCACTTAAATCAATATCTGGGTCATAAACTGTATGCCATATGCTCAAGAAATAGAAAAACAGGTTAGAGAAATACGCTAAGGAACAGGTCTTGAACTGAATTGATTACTGATGCAGTGTACGCTTGCCTAAAATGACATTTCTTTTTTCTTTTCTTTTCTCTTCTCTTTTTTTCTTTTCTTTTCCTTCTTCCCTCATTCCCTCCTTTTTTCCTCATTCTCTTCTTTTCACCAATCTTTCACTTTTTTCTGCCTTACTTTTCTCCTCTCCTTTTTTTCTCTTCTCCTTTCCCCCACTCCTTTATTCCCCCTGTGGTAATAGGGTTTGGACCCAGGGCCTGCACACTGAGCTAGAGCCTCAGCCCTTTTTCACCTTTACAACAAGGTGTGGCTAAATTACTGAGTTGCTCAGTTGCTTAAACAAGACTCAAATTTAGAATCCTCTTGCCTCAGCCTTATGGAGCAGCATCATTCCCTGGTACAAATGATAGTTTTTTAAAAATTGATACTTTTACTTATTTTTCCTAACCCACGGAAAAAATAGAATTGCATTGATAATAGTAAAAGCTAGACTTATTTTTCATTTATAATTGGTCGCCTTTTTTTTTTTTTTTTTTACTATAAGAAGTTGTTGGGCTAGGGAAATAGCTCAATAGAGTAAGCACTTGCCTAGCAAGCACAGGTTCCTGAGTTCAATCCCTGGTACTGCAAAACAACAACAACAGAATTGTTGTCCTGTTCTTTACATTGTGAGAGCTAACTTGTGATAAATAGGGCATGTTCTTTCAATAAATATATATAATTCAAAATGAATACACAGTATGCTAATATAGATCTAGCAATTATAACATAGGATGTAGTATGTGGAAACATAATAGAAATTTCATTTGCCAACACCCAAACACATCATCTGCCCTCTGCTCGGTGACCAAAGGATGCTCTCATTTGTAATGTTTTCAAATGAAACTGACTAAGCTAGAACTGACCTACGACCATGTCCTGACTCCCAACAGACCCGTCCATGCTGTTCTAGGAGTTCTATATGAAGTAAAAAGTTCCTCTAGTCCTGCCTCTGCTCTAGTTGTAATAAGATCTAGGCACTTCCCTTGGGTGGAATGGAAATGCTTTGTTCAGACAACATTCTGAGTATTCTCTGTCCTCTGGGTTTAAAGTTGCTGATTCCTCAATCATCAATTCTGATGAGAGCGGGTGCATCCAGGGTGCTAGGGCTGTAGACTCCATCGTCAATTCTAAAACTCATGATATCGCTGTGATCTCTTGTTGGCCAACCTATGCAGATGTTTATATTTCTTAATTCACAATATTTTATGTTTCCTTTCTATTATTGTTGTCAGTGTCTGTCTAGATTATTTTAATCCTCTCTTACTCCAGTGCATCTCTCTGTGTCTCCAATCCATGTCAGTTACTATGGTTCTAAACCCTCAAAGGCTCAAATGTTCCTCCCCAGTAACATTTCCAGGCAGTTCTTAGGAGCCACTTCATGCTTTCTGTTCAGAAGAACTGAGGGAAGGGAGGGCGAGAGGAAATAGATGGATTAAGATGTGTTATGTGTATGGGCCAAGTTCTTACGATAGATGTAGTCATTATGTACTGGGAACATTTACCGAAATTGAGAATCTGCAGAAACATACAAGTAGTATCATAAAGAGAAAGTAGAAGAAATAGATTAGGACACTTAGGAAAATATCAATAAAAATATGAGAACAGAAATTATTTTAGTGAGCAGAGGGCCTAGTACTTCTAAAGAATTTCTAAATCATACTTCATAGAATTAAAAGCCAGGGTAAAATGTTTAAAAATGCATACTCTTTCATTTTTGAAGTACATTATTGGAAAGATTCTGGATAATGTAGCTTTAATTTAGTTTAATTAATAAATAGTTTTGAACACTGATGCTATTATAGGAACTTTGGATCGATCAAAAAATCTGCCTTTAATGAGAAAGAAATATCAATGAGACAGTTTCAAAAATAATTTTTACAAAAATTATTACAAAATTTACAAACATTACATTGCATAGTGTTGTCTTCATAGTAGTTATTCAGAGTACAAGATGCAGAAAGTATATCTTGTATAAATGGTGTTAGTACAAATCTTTCTTCTCACCGAACTAAGAAAAAGTAGTTGTATATCTATCCTGACTATTTTTTTAGGATGGGTATTCCCTTGCCTTTCAAATATTGTGGGTGTGTGAATTCATCAAAATGACCCAACGTAGTCCAATAGTCCATAATAGTATTTGCCTATCAGCAGAACTGGCCATGTCAGAAGTTTTTGCCCTGAAATTAATAAAAGAAAATTGAACAGCTGGGGATATAGTATAATGGGAAGGTTTTGGGTTCAATCCTCATTACCAAACCTTTTTTTTTTTTTTTTTTTTTTTCAGTTCTTTCTGAATACAGAGACAAGTACTATTAAGATGCTCCTCTATTTTTGGAGTGTACATCCTAATAAATCATCTTAAGTTGATAATATTCTATGGGAAAAATGTATTTATCATACCTAACCTATTATACATCCCATCTTAGCCTCAACAATCCCAGAACATTGCATTAGTCTAAGGGTAGGCAAAATCATCTAATATAAAACCTATTTTAAAATAAAATAAAGTGTTGAAAGATAGTAGATTGGTAGGCCACAAGGAAAGAGCCTTCTAAAAACCTTGTGTCCAAACATTGGAAAATAGTAACGTGAGGAAGAGAAATAGCAGTGAAGTGGGTCCCTGGGACTTGGAAGGATCTGAAATGAGAATTGAAGCCCACTTGGAAAACAAAGAAAGAAACTTTAGTGAGAAACAAGGAGGCAGTTGGCACTTTCTGAGCCTGGACTCCCTGTGTGGGAGGGGCACCTCGAATCTACAGACACATAGTGACTTCAGGCAACTCCAGAGGCCGCTACGGAAAAGCACACCAGTGGAGTGGATTGGCGAATGGAATGCCACGGACTGTGGTATCTGGTGAGCTTTTCAGTTCAGACATCTGGCAGGAGAGGGAACCTGGCCAGGAGCCATCTTGGAGAGAGGTCAACCGACCTCAGGACTTGGAGCGGCTGCAGGCTCTGCCTAGTGGCTCCTGGCAGAGTTTAGCCCACAGGGGACACAGGGACTGCCGTGCACTGTGTAAGCCTGGTTCTAGACTCACAGCTGATGGCCAGTCTGAACTACAGTGGAAATAGAGGTGCAGGCTCGCTGGGACCAGCCTCTCCCTTGACGTGGAGCTGCTGCTGCTGAATTGTCAGGATTGATCAGTGCCACGTGTCCTCCATCTGCCCACGTGGCCTACCACATCTTGAAGTGGGCGTGCTCTTTTTCTTATTTTCTCTGTTTTTTTTTTTCCTCTCTTGTTTTTGTTACCTTAGTTTTTTGTTTTTTTCTTGATTATTTGTTCTTGTTTTTATATAAGTGTGAACATGTTTTCTAGTTTTGTTTTTGTTGCTATTGCCCTATTCTGTTCTTGTTTTTATTTCTTTCACCTCTCTTTCCTTCCTGTCTCTGCATGAGTTTCCTAAAGTTTGCACAACCTTTCTTTGTCCTCTGACCTTGTTTCTAATCTCTTTCATCTCTCTATTTTTTCCCAAGGCCCTCTCCACTGGGGGTAAAATTGCCATATTGAGGACATATTTACTGAATACAATTTTACGGTTCATTTTAGAATTTGTTATGTAATCACAAATCTAGTTCATACAGTTACAGTTGGCAAATTAATCTCTAATTCAGTTTGTCATTTCGTAGGCTGTATTTAATATTATTGTTACTACTGAATGCACCGTTTTCATTAAGATGATACAATTGTTCTAACCAGTTGTTCTTTCTGGTATACCAAGACTGAGATTGGAAAAGAATAATAAAAAATATGTCAGTGTCAAAGAACCAGGGGCTGGGCTGAGTAGGCAGTAAGTTCACATCCCGATAAAATGAAGAAGTGGAATCTTGCAAAAGACTCAAAAACTAAAAGCGGAATATACCAGGAAGTCACCTTTAAGAAGTGGTGATTTCCAAGACATTCGTGGTGAAACTAGAGCAGGAACAGATAAACAGGAAAGTAATGCAGGAGCTTTGAAAATGATGGAAACCATTAATGCCCAATAAGAAAAACAAAAATCTGTAAAATTGCTCCAAACAAATATACAAGAGATTAAAAATTCCAGTGAAAGTGTAAGCAGCAAAATGAGCCAACATGAGAACAGAGCTTCAGATACCAAAGGCAGAATTGCAGTCAGTGACCATATGTGAGGGTGTTTTTTTTGGGGGAAGCATGCAGATAAGAGACAAGAGAAAAACCAAGAGGTCTTCATTGCTGGATGCAAGACGAATGTTTAAGAATAAGCAAGAAATCCTCTGGCCTGAGGCAAAGAGAGCTTGGCCTTTTATGGTTTTAGGCTAGGATAGGGTTGGAGGGAGGACTGAGTGACACCTTGGGAAGTGATTGAGGCTACTAAGGCAGGGCACCAGGAGCTGACTGGGGGAACACTAGCTTGTATAAAAGGAAGAGGGAGTTCTTTTGTGGAGGAAGAGGAAGTTTCCTTTTGGAAGGCAGAAGAAATGGGAAAAGGCCATCAGCTATTGTTCTTGGGGCCCTGCTACGATGACAAGGCAGATTTTTTGTATGGATAGAAAACCCACCACATGAAAAGAAATATTTCTTAAAAATAACAAGAGATTACAAAACAATCATCCCAATAACTGCTAAATGGTGCAAATGAGAATAACACAAGATAGATAAGAGTCAAAGAAAAAGCGGGAAATAGTGCAAATGACAGAAAAAGACCTGCTCACAGATGTCCTGGCAGAAAGCTTCCTTGGCGGGGTAAAACAATTTGACACGAAGATAAGTGAAGCATGGAGATTCTGATTAGCCATGATAAAAAAAATCAACAAGGCAAAGCATATGTTAGTCAATATCCAAGATATTCAAAACAAGAATAGAATATTAAAAGATGTCAGAGAGAAGAAAGAAATCACCTGAAAAAAAAAAAAAAAAAAGCCTGTTAGGATCATAGGATCAAACCAGACTTCTCAACACAAACCTTCAAGTCAAAGAGAGCTTGGAGTGAAATATTTCTAGCTCTAAATGAAAATAACCCCCAAGCCAAATTGATGTACCCCTCAAAACTATCTTGCAAGGTTGATGGAGAAATAAAATATCTCCATGACACAAAACACCTGGGGAAATTTATGAACACCAAACCAGCCCTCCAAAATATTCTGAAGGACATTCTAGGAAGAGATAACCAGGATCACAGCTACATAAACATGAATAGAATGAATAAAGCTGGCAAGCCAAGCAATTAAACAGAAGAAAATATGAGAGCAAAGAACAGGAAAACAGCCTGACAAGGATAAGCCAATACATATCAGTTACAATCATTAATATTAATGGTCTTAATTCTCCAATCAAACACTGGGAAAACTGATCAATAAGCAAGATCCAACAATATGCTGCATACAAGAAACACATTTAACTCAGAAAGTTATTCATAGACTAAAAGTCAAAGAATGAAAACCAATAATCCATGTGAGAGGAACTCAGACAAAAGCACAGGCTCAAGCAAACACTGATTAAAAGAGACAAAGTAGGTCACTATACACTTGTAAAAGGAAGATATAATATATATTTGTATGCTCTTACTCTGTTTCCCCGATATGGGAAAAAATATATGCATATAAAATATGCCATATATACCCACAATACCCAACTGTCTAAAACAAATATTAACAGATATATAAAATCAAATCAGCACAAGTACATTGTATTGAGGATCTTCATGTGCCACAGTCACAAAGAGACATATCAACTAGACAAAAAACCGATAATGAAATATAAGAACTGAACCAAACTTTTGAACAAATGCACATAGTAGATATCTACCCAGCATTCCACCTCACAACAGAGAATACATATTCTTAGTGACAGACAGGATGCTCTCCAAAATAGACCCCATACTAGCTCATAGAACATGCTTATATAAATGGAAAGGAATAGAAATGGTTTCATGAACATCATCATACCTTAATGCAATGAAACTGGAAATCAAGGCAGAAGGAACCACAAAAACTTCATAAACACATGGAACTTAAGTAACACCATGGTGAGCAACCAATGAGTCACAGAGGAAATTAAAGAAGAAATTAAGTAGACTACACAATTACTGCAGCATCCTGGAAATTACGGGGTACAGTGAAAGCAGTCCTAAGAGGAAAATTTATAGCAATGACTAACCATATCAGGGAAACAGAGTAAGAACAAGTAAACAACTTAATGGTGAACCTCAAAGTTCTAGAAAAAGAAGAGCCGGCTAAGCCAAAAGCTCATACTAGGGATAATCTTATTACAATCAGAGCAAAAATTAACACAGTGGAGACTAATAAATAATAAAGAGAATTCATGATTTAGAGTTAGTTTTTTAAAAGGTTCAGACAAGTGGACAAACTGTTAGCTAAGCACCTTAGTTTCTTTTCTCTCACTGATGAGCCCAAATACCAGGCACCTAAAGTTAAGGAGAAAAGGTTTATTTAACTGACAGTTCGTGAAAGTTTTGCTGCAGAATCAGCTGATTCCCACCCAGGGTGGCATGGCAGAGGGGAAACCCAAGACGGATGAAGACAACAAAAGTAGAGAGAGAAAACGTAGTGAGAGCAAGCTTCAATTCTACCCCTGTAGTGCAAGCAGGCTCACTGTCCTGTGCTGGGTTTAAGACTCACACCATTGCCTGCCCTCCTCTTACACAAGCTCTGAGTGTATTCAAAATGAGAACCCTGGAGCCCTGCTGAGTCACTTAGCTAAACTTATAAAATTCTCAAGTGGACACAATGAAGCAACCATTACAATATCTGGATCATAAACAGCTACCCTAGGGCATGTTCTCTATACTCAAGGACACAGAACTGCTCAGTCGTTTAGCTAAACTTCTAAACTTCTCCGATTGATGCAATGTAACAATCTTTACACCAGACTTACTTAAAAAAGAAGGACCTAAATCCATACAATTAAGATAAAAAGGTGAAATCACAACTGTTCCTTCAGAAATCTATATATACTTCAAAACTTTGTATTCTAATAAGATAGAAAACGAAGAGCAAATACACAATACCTATGTGTGTGTTACCAAAACTGAATCAAGTATAAACAAAAAATAATAAACTAATATCAATTAATGAAATTAAAGCCAACCAACAACAAAAAGGCCAGGTATTGACAGACGCAATACTGA
The DNA here is from genome assembly GCA_004027025.1 of Myocastor coypus. NCBI lineage: Eukaryota > Metazoa > Chordata > Mammalia > Rodentia > Myocastoridae > Myocastor > Myocastor coypus. The sequence continues at coordinate 13,728 of PVJA010012531.1, read as the reverse complement.
ATTCCACAAGAAACAAGACTTTCCAATTATTTTTTAAATTCTTTAATGAAATCGAAAGGGGAGCAATGCTCCCAAATTTATTCTCGGAAGCATGCTTTAGCCTGGTATCAAAAGCAGAAAAGGTCCCAATCCAGCAATAAAACTGCAGGCTAATGTCCCTAAGGCACAGAAATGCTCAATAAAATATTGACAAACATAAGGCACCAAATAATCAAGAAGATTATATACTATAGCCAAGAAGGATTCATCTCAGGGATTCAGGGAGAGTTGAACAAACACAAAGTATGGAATATAATACTCCACATTAACAGAAACAAGGAGAAAAAACATTTTATCATCTGGTCAGATACAGAAAAATCATTTGATAAAGTCCAACACCCACTGGTGATAAAAAAAAAAAAAAAAAAAAAAACCTTCCATAAAATCAAACTACATAATCTTTGCCTCAATATGATAAATGACATCTAAGGTAAACCAATAGCCAGCATCATACTAACTGCACAAAAACTAAAAGCTTTTTCTTCTAATTAAAGCATAAGGCAAGGAGGCTCAGTGCTGTCACTCTTATTTGATATTGCTCTGGAAACACTCCCTAGAACAATTAGACAAGAGAAAGAAATACAAGGAATAAGGATAGAAAAAGAAGAAGTTAAATTATCTTTGTTTACTGATGACGAGATACTTTACATAGAAGACCTCAAAATATATTTACTCCACCAAAAGACTTCTAGATGTAATAACTAGGTGCAGAAGTGTACCTGGATGTAAAGTCACTCAAAAATCAATAGCATTCCTGCACACTCACTGAGAGAAATTAGTGAACCCATAATTTTCACGACATTCAATGAAATGAAACACCCAGAAATCAATCTTACAAAGGAAATAAAATACCTCTATGTTGAAAATGACAGTACTGTGAAAAAGGAGACTGAAGATCAAGGAGTTGCAGGAGACCCAGACGAGAGGTACTCAGCGACAGTTCCTGTGTCACACATTGCTGTCCTCCATGCAGTTGCTCAGATTGCAGGTATCAGTATACAGAGTTAGCCAGAGTGAACATTCTAAATATTAAGAAGAAACCAAAAGAAGAAGATATCATTTATTCTTGGGTAGGAAGAACTAACATAGGTAAAATGGCCATACCCCAAAATTATAATATATATTGAATGTGATCCAAATTAAAATTCCAACTGCATATTCACAGAATTAGCATAACCTAAAATTTATTTGCAACCAGAAAACACCTAGAATAGCAAAAGCAATTCTGGGAAACCAAGGTGGAGTAGGGTGTGGGCATCAAAATTCCTAAGTTAAAATTATACTATAAGATTTAGCTGTGACAAATTATGCTGCTATAAACATGGGTGCACGTATATCGCTGTAGTGTGATGTTTTCAGCTATTTTGGAAAAGTACTCAGAAGGGGAATAGTTGGGTTGTATGGGACCTCCCACCCTACCTTTTTGAGGAAACTTGACAGTGATTTCCGTAGTGGTTATACCGGTCTGCACTACCACCAACAGTGGAGAAAGGTTCCGTTTTTCCCCACTCCCCCTCCAACATGTGTTACTGGTTGACTTACTCATGCTAGCCATTCTTTCTGGGATGAGATGGAATTTCAGTGTTCTTTTAATTTGCATTTCTTAAATAACCAATGACGTTGAACGTGTTTTCATATATTTATTTGCTGTTTGTATTTTTTGCAATCAGTTTTTTTATTATTTAAATTTAACAATGGTTATGTTACATATTTTCGTCATCAGATCACTTTATATTGATAGATATAGGTATATAAGATTGATCAAACAATTAAACATTAACACTTTCAACAAACATTACTTTTTTTTTCTTTTCCCCTTTCTTTTTTTAACAGTTGACACATTGCATATTGCTGTTTGTATTTCTTCGTCTGAAAAATGTATATTCATCTCAGATACCCATTTTTGAATTGGTTCTTTGAATTTGGGGGGGCCTGATATTTTTAGCTTCTTTTGTTAAATTGATTTTTTTTTTATTTTGAAGAATAAAAACAAAAGCAAAAGCAAATAGCAGAAACAAAGACTTAAACAGGGTGATGTACAATGATAGATATGTTACAGACTTTTAAAAGAAGAATAGCCTATTAACAATGGTTATTATATTACCTATTTTATCATCAGATCTGTTGCTTGAATTAACAGATATAGCTGTGCAAGATTAGACAAATAGTTTAATATTAACACTTACTTTTAATCAACCTTAATTTTTCTTGTGATTTTTACTTTTTAAAAAAATTATTTTAATGAAAGTATCATCATGATAATTGATAAGACATTAGTGGTACACATTTCAAAGACTAAGGTGAAAGGTATTTGGACATGGTTTATATTTTGCACATTGCTGTCCTTGATGTAGTTGTTCACATCTCAGATATCAGTATACAGAGTTAGTCAAAGTGGAAATTTTAAATATTGACTGTTTTTTGCAAAACACTGATAGGAAATCCTTAGTCCATTCATCTCAGCCTTGCTGTATATATAATCGTATGATTTTCCCCCTTCCTTTTTTCTTAAATTTTCTCCTTTCTCTCATCTTTATTGTTTAATCTTTATGTTCAGGTTTTTTTTTTTTTTTTCATTTTACTGCATCAATTATGCCTTTCAGGTTTTATTTATTCCTTCAGGTTCTTACACTAGGGAGACAATATGATATTTACACACATGGGTCAGGTTTACTTTGCTTCGGAGTATAGTCTCTTTATATTCTAGATAGAAGGCCTTTGGCAGAGGGGAAGCTGGCTGTAATTTTTTTCAGATTCTGAGTTTTCTTTTTATTCTATTGGTAATGTTTTTTTGAAGTGCAGGAACTGAGGAATGGACAAAGAAGATGTGGTATGCTTACACAATGGAGTGCTATTCAGTTGTAAAAAGGGTAAATCTGAGGCTGTTACTGGTAAGTGTATGCTGGAGACCATACTGCTAAGTGAAATAAATCAGACCTGCATGCTCAAACACTGTACTGTTTCCCCAGTGTAAGAACCAGAAACAGTAAATAAAATCTGAAGAGTACAATAGACATTGTGAAAAAAGAATGAACCTGTTCAAAAGGAAGGAACCACTGAGATGTGGAGGACAGGATAGAGTGGGAGAAAGTGATCTATCTGTGTATGTAAGCAGGATGGACTGGATTCTCGTACTTTGATTTCTGCTGGTTTGTTGAAAGAAGAAGTTAATACTTAATTTTTTGGTTCATTTTTCAACTTTTTCCGTTTTCTCTTCTTAATTTCTTATAACATTTTTTTTCTAGTTTTGCATGCACATATCTGGTAATCGAAACAACTAATTTGAAGATAACACTATGCGATACAATGAATACTATCAGAATCATATTTTGTTTAATGAAATTCTGTATGATTTATAAATTGTTCTGTTTTAATAGTATTTTGTATTATCTTTAATTAAAAAAATACTGTAAAGCAACTGTGTTTTTTAAAGCATAGTACTGGCCAACAAACAGATCCAAGGATTAGTGGAAACAAATTAGAAGATACAGAAACAACTCCAGACATAGTTAGACACCTGGTCTTTGACTAAGGTTCCTTCACTTAAAGAAAGATCTCTTAATAAATGGTGCAGTAAAAGCTGTCTTTCCCTCCGCTGAAGATCAAAATGGGACTCATATCTTTCCCAATGAACTAAGCTAAAACAAAAAAGATCAAAGATTTAAGTATTACCACAGAAGCACTAAATCTGCTGGAAGATAGAATAAGCAGAACTCTGGTGCACCCCAAGACATCATGAACAAAACCCTAACTATACAGGAATGACCACAAAGAATAAATAACTGTGACATCATCTATTAAAAAGCATGTACACATCAAGAGAAACCACCAACAGAGTTAAGAAACAACCCACAGTGTGCAAAACATATTTTTCCAGTTATTCCTTAGACAAAGGATTACTGTATAAAATATATAAAGAACTCAAAACAGTCAGATCCCCCAAATTTAAAGACCCAATCAAAAAATGAGGACCTGAAATAATGCTTCTCAGATGAAGTATAAATAGTAAATAAATATATGTGAAAATGTACATGGAAAAATTCCTCATAGTGAATGTGATCATTATGTATACCCAAAATGTACCAATAAACCTAACAAGTAAAATAAAATAAGAATTAGATATCTCATATGATATTGAATAGCATAACAAAAGTGAAAAACAGGGTGGTCACATGGGCAAGTTGTTGTTTAATTGTCAAAGAAGTGTTAAGTTCAACCATAATGTCTCAAGAACTATCTGTAGTTTAATCACATAATAATTAACCTAATTTTTCAGCAAGTGTAATGATAAATGCTAAGAAGGCTCTTAGAGTTTCATAACTGAAAATGAAAAGGCAGAAAGTCTCATTGTATTCATGAATTGTTATGAAATAATTTTTAAGCAAATAGTATAATATACAGAAATCTATATAGTAACAAACACCATATTTCCTTCCATTTGTTGAAAATCTGTTAATGCTTTATAAATTGGAAATGTTATTAGCTAAACAAATCCCTTGATGTGAGTAGCTTGAGATTAATGAGGGTACACATCTTACAAATTTCTCATTTTAGGTCTTTCTCGCTAGTGAAATTAAACAATCTGACAAAACTTATGCAGCAATTAGTGACTTCCTAAATTCAATTCAATGGGACTGTGGAGGAGAGCATCAGTACAATGATGTGGAGCTGCTGTTTTGATTGAAATGTAAAATATACTGCTTTCCAGAGAAGAAAGTCACATGTGAAATCATTTAATTGCATCGATGTTGATCAAACTGCGACAGAAGATATGCATGTTTTTGTTATGGCTCACTGTGGCACTCAGGGATACCAAGGACATGGTGATGAGATGAGGAAAATGTAGAAATGCAACAAGACTGAGGTCAGGTTGAGGTCCTCTCTCTCCTGAGGCGAAGAGAAGAACTCAAAAGCAACAGAATCGATATTTATTCATACTTTGCAAAGTTAGTGGCACAAAGTTGCCTAGCAACTAATGACTGAAAATGTCCCAGGTTTTTCATAGGACTGAGATAATTTGACTGCTTCCAGCACTTTGGCCTTGTCTTGCCCCAACACATATGACCAACTTCCAGCCTCAGCCACTTCCTACATCTCCTTCTTTTCTGTTTCATTGTGCAACAGGCATTAAGTTGATGTTGGAGAAACTGTGTCTGCAGGATCCTGTAGGAGACTTCTCATTCTTGGACACTTCCCATTCTGCACGAATGGACTCATTTAGCTAAAAGATTATCAGTAAAAGATCGTAGGTACCTGCATTCAACAACTGAACCCGTAAATTCCTTAATCCACAACAGTATTCATTTACCAGTATAGCTGACAACTGTGAAAAGTCGTTGGTGATTTGCACCTTTTACAGAAAGCATATTAATATGACCTTGCTTTTCACACCTTGTGGTCTTACTTTTATGCTGAATGTTCAAGACCAAGCGAAAGTTAGATTTGTATTAATCAGTTTTGTGCTATCTATCAAGATCAGTTAAGTCACCTTGGAATTTATCCTGGAACCAAGTATAGCACCTCCTAGTTCTTCAGTTAATGTTGGCCATCTGGATGAGTCATGGCTATTGCTTGGTCAAACTGCATTTTGTGAAAGCTAGAGAGAATTTTTTTTCTCCTAGTGTTTCACTTTACACACTATACATCATAGAATCATTTTCCTCTGTGGTCTCATAATAACCTTGATCAGAAAATCTGGGACTCAACCAAGTTATAGGAAGTTGCAGCAGAGATTCTTTTATGTATTGAGTCCTAGCTGAGCTCAGAAGGTTAGGGTGGAAGTACCGCCTATCCTCTTAGCCCATCTATTTCTCTAATAGCTAGTCTTTGAACTTCATTTGTGAAACAACCAGAAGAGAAGATTAATGACCTTGTAATGGAGGCAACAGGCTTAATATTACTATCTTATCTAAATATCAAACACCTCAGACCATAAAATGGAACCGTCATTTTTTTTAACAATCATGAATATTCTACTATTTAAATCTCTATAGAATACTAACGGATAACAGTTTCATATTTTAACACAGAGCATTAGAGATCAAGACCATGCATGACATTGTAGCATGGCAGTCAAATCATGATGACACATTGTAACATAACTAATTTTTCAGTTTGATATACCACAACCCTTTTAACCAATCATCTGTGTCTAATACATAAGAAGGTTTTACCTAACGAGTTGACCTTTAATGGGATATGCATCACATGAGATATTTTCTTCTCTTGTTTGTTAAAGGGAAAGGTCTGAATCTGAAGAAAAGTCTAATCGTCATAAATAATCCTTGTTTTACATTTTGGAAGACCTGTACATCTGGAATCATGAATATATTTAATATACTATGAGATTAACAATACTGATTTTTCATACACATGTGAAAAATCTTTCTTTAATTTAGTTTTGCACAAGAACATCTTTTTTCCCTCTTTCCCTCCCTTTATTGTATGCAAGCTACCTACCCCAGTGTGAGGGTAGCATTCACACCCATAGTCCCAGCATTGGGCCATGAATCAATCATATAATGACTGCATGAGGCTTTGGGGTGACATCTAGATACAAACCATAACAGTCTACGCCCAGCCACCCAAAAGACTGATATACAGTTCTTTATGCAAAAGGCATTTTAGTTAGTCTCAATGAGTTGTCAAAGTACTAACAGTTTCAGCATTGCTGAAAAACCCAAGTCTCCTCCAAGATCTAAGGCTAACTTTTAGCTGTAAGCCCTGTACAAATGGAAAGAAAGTTGCAAGGCTGGGGAGATCACTCCGTGGCACAAGTGCCTGCCTGGCAAGTGCAAGGTCGTCAGTTTGAACCTCAGTCTCACCAACAAAGAAAAAAGAAAGGTCAAAATGTTCAGCTTTCGGGAGGCTGAGGCAGGAGGATTGGTGCGAGTTCGAGACCAGCCTGGGCTACAAAAGTGAGCTCAATGCCAGCCTCAACTGCATAGTGAGACCCTGTCTCAAAAAGACAAAAAAAAAAAAAAAAAGAAACGCTCAGCTTCCGTGACATGAGATAGACATCTGCACTCCAAAAGTTATAAGCAGGGAAGATATAGAGGAATGGACCACAGCAAGACCAACATTCAGTAGGACAAACATTGAATCCTGTGGTTGCATGTGGAACATCCGAAGCAATCTATGTTAAGTTGTGCCCTCCTAAAGTCTTGGGTGGCTTCACTCCTACCACTCTTTCCGTGGTTGTAGCTCCCATGGCTTCTCTCTTAGGCCTGTTGTATTCCCTCCTTGCAAATTTCCTTAGATAACCCACATTCTTAGATTTTCCAAGCTTCTGGGGTTTCCACAGCATGTTAGGCTTCGCACTCTCTGCTTCACACACTGGTCTCACAGGGCCACACTTCCCGGGCTCCCAGGCCTTCTGAAATCTAGGTGGAAGCCTCCTTAACCTCAGAACTCTTGCATGCTTCATGCACCTAAATCGGTTTCATGTGAATTGTGCCAAGGTCCACTGCCAGGTGCAGCCCAAGCCAGGCTTCCTTCTCTCTTCGCTGTAGAGATTGAGCACACAGATGACTGAATGGTTTGAACATAGAAACAAATTCTCTATGCCACTGCCTCTTTGGAACCTCAGGTAGTCACCACCCCCATTCTGGAACATGGCACTTTGTACCTTTCTCCTCAGAGCGAAGTCTTTTAATTTTTCAGCTTTGAGGCAGCAAAGGGTAGAGATTATTGCTTGTGATGGCCTCAGGCCACCTTTTCTATTCTCTGTTTTCTTCTCAACAACCAAGATCTCTTCTGTTCTGTCTCTGCTGTCCACAGCTTTACTAGAGGTTCCCTGCTGGCCAAACTCATGATGTTTTAAATCACTCTGCTGGGTTCTTGGCCTCTGGTTGGACCAGTGTGGGCATTGTTATGGATTCTAGGTCTTCAAATGACTTACATAGGACATTGCCTTGGGACCCAGGTCCTTAGCTGGATTTTTCATCCTGCTGGCAAGAGCATCTTTTAAGAGAGAACTTTATTGTATTTTTCCTGGGAAACTTTACCTTTTGACCAAAGACCAAACTATTAGAGGGGTTTAGCAAAACAGTATCAAGACTATTAAGAGCTCCTTATCAACAAACAGAAGTATTCACTAGTTGAAGTACTTTCCAATAATTTCTCCCTACTTTATTTATTTTTTTGAATTTTTATTTTATTTTATTTTACTTTTCTTGTTTCAGAACTTTTGTTTGAGCCGGGCGTGGTGGTGCACGCCTGTAATCCCAGCACTTGGGAGGCTGAGGCAGGAGGATCAGTGTGAGTTCGAGATCAGCCTGGCATACAAAAGTGAGTTCAAGGCCAGCCTGAACTGCACAATGAGACCTTGTCTCAAAAAGACAAAAAAAAAAAAAAAAAAAAAAAACTTTTGTTTGTTTATTTATTTTTATGGCTGGCTCAGCCTGCCCTGAGGGCAGGGCTGGCACAGCATGTGGTGCTGGAGAATCAAACCATGGTCCCTGCAGCTGCCTAAGCTGTCCTAAGCAGCCGCTTTAGACCATTGAGCCATCCTGCCGGGCCCCTCTCCCTACTTTATTTTATTTTATTTTATTTTTAATAAGTATTTTTTAAATTTTATTTATTTATTTATTTATTTATTTATTTTTCTTGTTTCAGAATCTTTGTTTGTTTATTCACTCATTTTTATGGCCGGCTCAGCCCACCCCGAGGGCAGGCCTGGCATAGCATGTGGTGCCGGGGATCGAACCACGGTCCCTGAAGCAGCCCAAGCTTTCCCAAGCAGACGCTTTAGACCACTGAGCCATCCCGCCGGGCCCCGTAAATTCTTATTTTACTTTTTTGTTTATTTATTTCTATGGCCGGCTCAGCCTGCCCTGAGGGCAGGGCTGGCACAGCATGTGGTACCGGGGATCAAACCGTGGTCCCTCCAGCCGCCTGCAGGCGCTTTAGACCACTGAACCATCCTGCCAGGCCCTTCCCTACTTTAAAGAATGTTTTTTTAATCATCTAAAAAATTTTGATACCTCTTTGACCCATTGGTAACTCATATGAAAGCATGCTTTAAGTCTATATCTCCAATTGTATTTGGGAACAAATGATGCTAGAACGCAAAAGAAAAAGGGAAAAAGCAAAATTGTTGAGCTCCAATAAAATAAACAAGGGAACAGATGTTCACAGAACAGCAAGTGCAAAGTACACAGAAAAACAAAAACAAGCAAACATCTCTACGAAATTAGAGTTCATTCTCCCCCCTCCAAAAGAAATAAAATTTTAAAAAAGCCAGGTGTGGTGGCACACTCTTATAATCTCAGCACTTGGGAGGCTGAGGTAGGAGGATCGGTGTAAGTTCAAGACCATCCTGGGCTACAAAAGTGAGCTCACAGCCAGCCTGAACTGCATAGTGAGACCCTGTCTCAAAAAAATAATAAATAAATAAATAAATAAATAAATAAATAAATGGCAAAAAAATTATTTTTCAGCAAGTTAAATTATAAAATTATTAAAATTTTAGAAATTTATAATTATAAATAGGCTAGTAATCAGATTTTGTGGTTTGTCAAGTAGCAGAGATCTATTAACAGAAAATTGAGAAGGAATAGAATATCTTATCTGTAATTAATATAATTTTTACATTATCTAGTTTTTAGATTTTTTTTCTCTTTTTTATTTATTTGGTAGATGATCTTGTATGCAGCTCAGATTCATAGAGCTCCTCCTGCCTCAACCTTCCTAGAGCTTGGATTACAGGTATGCACCGGTACACCTGGTTTCACATTTCATATTTATTCTGTCAACAATACTGGTAATGTTTAGCTTAGCAATCTCTACAGACTGTATCACCTATTCAGACCTTTGATTTCCATTTTGCGCATTCCTTCAATAGGCCCCAGTTCAAATCTAACCTCATTGCTGTCAACCCTCTTCTCCATATCTAGATTCATGGTACAGCCCAACAGCATGTTCTAGCAAAACATAAACATATCCTAAACCCCAAATTAGCTTTCTTGCTTTACGCAATGGGATTGTGTATTTGTTTCTGTACTTTAATTTTTGTAGACTTTAAAGATTTAATAATACATACTTTCAAGAGAAGCTTATTATGAGATATGAATTTTATAGAGAAATATTCCCCTTTTGCTTTTTTAATTGCATACAGTGAGAAACCTCTATCATGTATTTTGGAAGAGAGAGCCATCACATAGCATCCCTTAACTTAAGGTGACCCATTTGTGAAGAGAAGCAGACTGCATTAACTCATCTGAAGAACAAAGACAATAATACCGGAGAAATTAGCCCAAGAGCTGTGGGAATCAATTAATACTACCAAATAAAGTCTGAAGCTCACTTAATGTTGCAAAGTGATTAACCTGGACGTGAATAGTTTGGGGCAACCTATCTTTGTTGGGTAAGTTGACCAAATATGAAATTACCATCGCTTGTAAACCTTCAGGCCACAGGCCTGTTATTATTATTGAAATGGCATATCAAAATCAAGTGACTGTCCAAAGCCCATCGTTTTCAGATTGTACTCCAAACCTTTATACCTGTCTGTAAAAGAGCAAAATTTGTCTACACCCATTAAATTTAGCGCTGCATAACAGGTATTCAACCTTATTAGGAATCAAGAGAACTTTAATCTTTTAAAAGTGTCCTCATTATTGTAAGTTTTAGGAAATAAGATCTTTTTCAACTAAAGACAAAATGTTTCTTTTTTATCTCAAAGATGAAGACAGTCTCTTAAATCCATCACTTTGGGGGAAAAAGTTAAAGGCTTTTTCTTTTAGTGTTGATTGGAATTGAGAGAAGGAAAACGGCTTGGCTCCCTGGGAGGTTCTACTCCCAGTGCAACGGCCCTTTGTGGGTCACCAGGTCAGCAATCTAGCCCTGCAGTTACTGAGGGTATCTAGCCACGCCCAGAGGCCATCCACACCGATGACTAAAAGCCCTTTGAAATGTTTGGCCTTTAAGTAATTAATCTCTGTTTTCCAACCCCACATATTCTTTTTATTTACAACATTTTAATTTCCGTCAAGGAAAAAAAATCATCCACTGAATGATTTGAGGGTCTAGGGTGAATTTGACAATGTTTTTGAGTAACCCTGATTTATTTATTTGTTTATTTATTCATTCATTCATTTCTTTTTGTAGAGCCCAAATATGTGACACCTCTTTGTAGCCTCTGACTGCAGCTTCAGTTCCATCACCTCAGGGACACTGGCATCAGCTGATTTCCCTGCCTTAGTGTGGAGAATGGGCTTCATTGCCCATGCCCTGCACCCCTGTAGAGACAGTGGTCACTGCCTCTACAGTTCGTGGGGAGGAAAAGAATGGAGTCGCATGTCTATTGTCTTGACTGGTTGACCCCAGGCACTGGGCGTGACAGCCACAGCTCCCACTCAAGCCACTGCACTTCCCATCTTGGCCCAGATTCCAGGTGTGTGAGCTGTTTGCATGGAGTGAACCTCCAGTGCCATGAGCACATCGGGCCCATGCTCTGGTGAGAGCACCTGTGCGTTCCAGCCGTGTGCTGCCTATTCAGTTCCGGGCACACATGCCTTGCCCATGATCTGTGCCCCTCGCCCCTGTGGGTCACCCTGCTCCAAACTAGCTGCACACAATTTAAAAGAACTTCTTTCTTTTTCATCTGATTGAGCAAAGCTAAAGGATTTAAGCTCTATTGGTGCTACTTTTGTTTTGTCCCCCTTTTCCCACTAGGGAGTTGATTTTGAAATAGTGCTCTGAGCTAAATCTATTGTGGTGGTCTTAAAAAGTCAGCGAAATACAGGAATCATGAAAACAATGAACATTTGCAGATACATCTACAAACATCTGTGGTTTTTGAAACCATTTACCCCATTTTTAACTACTTTCTTAATGCTGCTTCTTCTAAGTTCATTTATTTTTCTGGACCTAGTGAATCCTTGTTTGACCCTCATGAGCCTCCATCCCCAAGCTTTTCCACCTGATGATGCCAACACTGACCCACACCTGTGCTGAATACGGGCTCTAACCGATTCACTTCTCTGTGTTGTTGTGTCATTTAAGGAGGCTTTCTGCTGCCCACTTATACTTAGTGGATGTCCCTGTCCCTGTGACAAATGTCACAACTTGTTGGGGCTCTTGGTGGTTCCAGGGAACATGGTGATGGGATGAGGAAAATACAGACAGGAGACAAGATTGAGGTCAAGGGGTGGCCCTCTCGTTCTTCATGAGAGGAGAAAACTAACAGCAATACTGGTGTTTATTTCTATTTGTGCAAATCTGGTATCATGAGAAACATGGTTCCCGATGTCTAATGACGGAAACAGTCCAGGCAGGATGTTTTTCTTAATCTGAGGTAGCTTGACTGTTTTAGGCATTTTGGCCTCCTCTTGCCCCCAAACACATGACCAATTTCCAGCTTCAATCAGTCCCTACAGTTTTTCTTTTTTCAGTTTGTAGATATATCTGCATTTAAATGTTATCTCTGCATTTAAATGTTTTGTATTTTTACCCATAGCACCTGATAGAAATATTGAAATAAAAGACAGTCTAAAATTAAAAATTATTTTGTCAACTATATCTCAATATTTTTATAATGTATACATTTTCAAATCTATGTATTTATCAGTAGAGGATGTAGCTAGTCTGTGAAAAGTAAATATACATACTCTGAAATATGTCCTCACTCTTTTCGGATAGATACAATCACAAAAGTTCGTAGACCACCAGTAAAAGTGAGGCATGCATATCTTAGTCTATATTACTAATAAGTGAGAAATTCTTATCTTAGCCTGAAAACTTCAGTGTATAGAGGATTCTTACATTTATGAAACATTCCACATTACTTGGCAATGTTTATTCTAACTACCATGGTGAGAATAAATGTTGTACAATCCTTCTATAGATAAGAGAATTGAAGGGTTAAGTGACTTTATGCTTTTAATTTTTAATTTATTTATTTGATACAGAATCTCAATACGCAGTTCAGACTTATAGCGATCACCCAATCTCAGCCTCTCCAGCACTGAGATTACAGGCGTGTGCCATCCTGCCAAGTTTTAGTACTGAGGATTGAACCTGGGTCCTTGTGCTTAACGGGCGGGCACTCAGGCCACCAAACTACCTCCCCAGCCTATTAAGTGAGCTTCTTAGTTGACTATTAAAAAATGCAAAAGGAAGAATCCAACTCTTGTTAAGCAAATTGCAATAAACTAGATCACTTACCAAGGTCAATTAGCTTTATTTTCTCTCTTATTGCTATTTAAATTTAGAAGTCTAAAAGTAAATGCCAGAGGAAGTAAAAAATGTTTTTGTGACTTCCCATGAACCACATGTAACTTGAATCTGGGAATTCTTTCTGAATTAGAGGTAAAAGGAACTAAGACATGAGAGGAAATTAAGAGGCACTGCTCTGGACCAGAGGAAAGTGAGCAGGTTAGGATAAAATATCATAGAGGTCTAAACATGAGAGTCAGAGGATGGGCAAACTGGAAAAGGTGAGGAAAAGGGAGACTAAGTAATGTAGTCTGATTAATTATACTTGTTATGTTTCCTAGGAAACTTCTGCATTGGTTTTCTCCTTAACTACTCAATTTGAAATAAGTACGTGGTCATTGCCCTTTTATGGATTCTGCTAGTAATACCTTTTAAAGGACTTGTATTGATGTGCGACGCAGGAATACAGAACAAGAGGCACTGCGGGTCTCTGTGACAATTCAGGAAGCCCACGTTGCCTGTTGTCCTGCT
>PVJA010012530.1:0-51791 GCA_004027025.1 Myocastor coypus | reverse complement strand
TGGAAAAATGGCTGGAGAAACGTATAGAGGACACCAGAGCAGAAATAATATCTAAAGTTGACAAAGACATGCCTAAATCAATAGCATCCCAAGTAGGGGAACAACTACACAAAAGTAGAAAGGAGAACAGAACAGAAATAATCTCTGTATTAGAGAGAGAAAGGATAACCATAATGACAGACTTCAATACTATTAAAGATGACATTGAAAGCAAATGAATGAATCATAAGTTATAGCAGTTTTTCAATATAAAAATGTTCCTTGTTCTTCAGGCTTCCTCTACACACATTCTAAACCTGATTCAGTTTCTGTAATTTTTTGAGTCAAATTTGGACAAATGATCTGTTTGGCCAATAATTTCCACTAGTTTAACCAGGTATCAACCACATAATCTACTCACTCAAATATCCTGTACTCTCCCTCCTTTCCCTGCCCTCCCTCATACCCTTTGCCTCTTCACCCTGCCATCCCTTCTTCCCCCCAGTTTCTCTCTGTACCTGAAATACTCCCTAGATAACTAGCTAAGATTACCACGATGGAGAATATGAGACCACATGGAACACAACTGAACTGAAGGCATCTCAAATAAACCAGATTTTAGGCACGGGGCAGCTGACAACACATGCATACATGAGATCAGATGAGACGACAAGAAATTCTCACTTGAGTCTGGAGTAAATTGTTGGCAGCTTGTATCATGAGATAAATTAATGTAATTTCTTTAAAACCCCTCAAATAACACAGTTTGTTACCCTGAAAATGAGAGCTTTTCACTTGATTTTTTTCTTCATGAATATGTTCACATATAGCTTAAGCCTAGTCTTCACATGGCTTCAATATAGTATGATATAGACATTTCAACCTTGTGAGGGTTAATGTTATCCATTTATACAGAGAAAGGCCTCAGAAATTATGAAAGCACATGTATTAATCAGCACCTACAATTTAAGGAGAGGCTCCCTTTATTCATGTGTCTAGAGAATTCAATCCGTAGTAAGCTGGCTTCAGGGTACGAGCACTATGGTGGAAGGGTGGCAGAATAAAAATGCATAATTCTCAGTGGCCGGGAAGGAAATCCGAGTCAATCAAATGAACTGCATCATTGCATACCTCAGAGATTAGTGGAACCTGAGGGCCCACCTTCATTGGTGGATTCATTCATGAATGAGGTCATAATCTGATAGCATTCTTGGAATGAAATATAAACAGGTGTTTGTTTTGGTTAGAGGGAGTCTATTACACAAGTGTGACACTGGGATTATATCTGGGCCCTGGAAGCCCTGAGGTAAGCAGGATTCTTCCACCATGGGCTTTGGTCCTCATGTCCTGCTTCTATGTAGACCCTCATCAATGGAGCTAGTTACCATGGAGGAGAGCCTCTGAGACTGTGAGCCGAAATCAGTCTTTTGTCATTTAACATGACTTTGTAATGTTCAACATAATTTTATCACAGCAATGCAGATCTTTCACAAATCTTTTTTTTTTTTTGTCTTTTTGAGACAGGGTCTTGCTATGCAGCTCAGGCTGGCCTTGAGCTCACTTTTGTAGTCCAGGCTGGTCTCGAACTCGCACCGATCCTCCTGCCTCAGCCTCCCAAGTGCTGGGATTAGAGGCTTGCGCCACCACACCCGGCGTTTCACAAATCTTAATTAATCATATTTATTTGTTAATTGAACAAATATTTTTTAGTGACAGATTACTAGATTCTAACCTGCTCCTTACTACAGTAATTACTGCCTACACTAGGTTATTTGTTGGCATCTGGGCATATTAGGGAGCTTCCTATATCACCTCAGTTGAAGTTGTAAAACCTATTCTTCCTAGATTTCTTAATTAGTTCTCTCCACTTCGTGCCTTACAAGTGAGAGAGATTGCAAGAAAGCAAAGAAAAAAACTGTGATTATACTCAGAGTAGGGTATAGGGGAAACAGAAGAAGGGCATGTGACATTGGCAGTGCCTCACATTCAACCTACTTGCAGGTACATCAGTGATCAGAGCAGCTGATAAACTTGGAAGAAATGATGGAAGATTCTCGCACTTCTTGCCTTCCAAAGTGGTACTAAGATCTCTTAACTTAGAAAAGTAAGAACACTGTTCTTAGAAAGGTTTTGAAAGGTTCTAGTAAACTTTTCTATTTCTAGACTCATTCTATTTCCCATGATGAAACTGAGGAAGATTTTCAGTAGAAGTTGAACATCTCTAATAAAAAAAATCTGAAATTGTACATTCCTCCCAAATGTGAACATTTCTGAGTGTTAGTATGACACCACAAAAGGAAAATATTCCTCCATGAAATTTTTGTGGTGGTCACAGTAATGAATAGTTAAGCATGCATCATTCTTATTTCATCAATTAAATGACATCTACACTTTCAGCTAGTCTTCACTCAATATCAAATGTTGTGTCAGTGTTTCAAGATTCATTTCAGAAAGTTACTTCATATTTAAACATGCTGTCACCTTATCTTTATTTCTTCAGACATTACTTCAAAGTGAAAGTTGCTTGAACTTTCTTTTGTTTTTGACCTTAACAATTTTGAATGCTGCTCACCTGTATTATAAAATGTCCCTTAAGTAGGATTTGTTTGATATTTTCTAGATTAAACAAAATGACGAGATTTCATGATGAGATCAAATTTATGGGATTGAGAAAGAAGAATTCACGTAGTATCAGGAGGAAATATCATCAACATGACATCCCTGGTCATGTTAATTTTCTATATTTGACTCAGCAATGTCTAAATGGAGAGTTTATACTTCTCCCTTTATAACACTTCTAACTTCTCAGGTCATCATTAGAAGAAAGGCAGTAAGTGAAGTCTACACTTGAGAGGTTGTATACCATTGCCTGCAACCTTAACGTAATCCAGTTATGCGTAGGGTACACATTTTTAAAATGTGCTGTAGTATTCTGCCTATTCTTTTCTGTTTTTGATTCCATTTATATTTTTTTTCTCCTGCAGAACAGTTTCAGATGTTTCATCAGTCTCTTTGTTTTGCTTATGGATTTTACTGAGATTATAGTGAGCTTAGCAAAGTCATTTTTCATTTATGTTATTGATTCTAATTTCTAGCATTTTCCGTCAGATGGCTTCTCAGTATCTCCATGTTTCTAACCATGTTACTTGTGTGCTGTTGCATGATGTCAAATGTTTCAATTAGAAAGTTTACCTTACTAATCATAGTTAATTTAAATCTCACTTATTAATCTTAATATTTTATCTCTTAAGAATTTTTTTACACAATGAATTTCATATTTAATTTTTGTTTAAACCCAAACATATACCAGGTAAAAGAATTTGTGGTAAGCATATCTTGATACCATGATTCATAATAATTTGCTTTGAGTTTCATTCTGTCTAAAAATCTGTGTATCTCTAGGTCCCAGAGGCTCCGCCTTCCTCTGCTGTTGGTTTTGCTTACAACTGTTAAGTTTGGTATTCTCCAAATACTTCTCCACATAGGTAGTTTGTCTCGCTGTTCCCGTTGTCATCCACTGCTATTGTTCTGAAGCCCTGCTTCAGTGACTTTATGTAATAAATACAATCTTTTGATTCAATATTAGCATTTCTGTAGATGTATGCTTTAGGAGTCTGGCCATGTATGGATTTTCCCTGTATTCCATACTCCGACTGAAGCATTCCCAATATATTATTCTCATGTGCCCCCGCTCTCTCTGCTTCCTGTGCTTTTTCTCCATAGAGCGAAAGATTAATGCTTAAGATTCTCTTTCACAGAGTCCACTACGTGTTCCTACCAATCTATGGCTTCAACTGCTCCTACTTCAGTGTAGTAAATCTAAAGTTTTGATCACTCACTGAATAAACCATTATTCTGGATTTTAAGGGTGGAGAATTACCCCATAACCTCATTCTCTACTGATTCGAGGGAAAGTCCAAGTGTTTTAATTTGCACAGCTGTGTCTTGTAAGAACAAGCATGATTATTTGTAAGGTCTTTGCTAATGGGTTTTGAAATGAGAGAACATGTCCTCTCATTGTGGTTTGAAATGACATTTTATAAAATGTAACTTCTATGTACTTTTAAGGACTATTCTGTACTAAGTATTCTATGTGATACTTTTGTTTTTCTTCTTTGTTACTAAATTCCACCAATGGTATTTGATGTTCTAGCAGAAGATATTCTCACCCAGCCAGTATACTTTAGTTTGTTGTCCAACAAATAGTTCTGGTTACAGTTCCTGTTACTCTTGTATCTTAGAAATGGCTGGTTAATGTAATTTGTAGCTAGCCATTATGGTGCATATTGTAAGAGCCAGTCCCCAACTGACAAGGCACTGTGCCTCTGTTTATCCTGCTTGCTTATCCCATATGAAACTTAGAATACCAGAAGTCAGAACTTGATATTCTGATAGCCCCAATTAGTGCCCAGCAGCTTAAAATAAGTCTATGTCCGAATCCCAAGTGTCGGCTTGGATTTTCTGTTTGTCATTGTAAGCTCAGTCACGTTTGAGGGTGGAAGCATAGGTTACTTTTATAACTGTCCCTGGACACTTGTACTAAACATGGAACTTAGGATATACTTAACAAATCTATATTAAATGAATGGAATAAATTCATAGAAAGATAAGTCTCTATTACTGAAATGAAAAACGATGTGGCCAATAATCAAATTGGTAGAATCAAAACAATTCCAGTGGAATTTTCACTGGTATAGTAATTGCAAGGATGCAAACAGTTGCATTTTTTGAATATTTATAATGTGAAAGCCACCACGAAGGAGTTTTCATGAACGATGCCAATCAATGCTACTTTCCCATTCCCTTTCACATCAGCACTTACAGTCTGCAAATCAAGGGCTGCCCAATAATTCACATTATGGTAATAGCACAGTAAGATTTCAACCGCCATTTCCATTTTTTTCCAGCTTTTACCCATAATCATTCCCCTGAATGATAGCCTTTCTGCTATGGATTTTACAAGTGATTCTGTGATAAACAGCAAACAAGACAGTAACTCAAATACCTAAAGACTTTCAAGTTCAAAAAAGTAGATCAAAATTAGGTTGTAGCATGTAACAGTTCCATGAATCTAAACAGTAGCCTTCATCTTGCTGGATTTTAAGGTGATCTCATCGGAGAAGTAATGAAAGCAATTCTTTTATGTTAATAAGAATAAACATTATATTATACACTTAATGAATGCTAGTTTCCATCTCTTTTATTCCTCACCATGGCTTAGAGAAAGTGAAAATCAATATTATTTCTTCCTTTTAAAATATAACTTGAAGTAGCTCCATCAGCACTATTTCTACAATTAAATTTCTTGTTCTCTTCTTGCAAAATCCATGGTTCGGTTACTACCTGTTTGACTGCCTATTCTATTTGTAAGGAAAGCACTCTCACTGTGACTCACCAGCAAAAGACAATTGCATCCGTAATTATATCTTTTGCATCTTTGTATTTTGCCAGTCTCCTAGCACTGATGGTCTATAAGAAATAAAAAAAAAATGGTTAAGGAAAATGGAGTTAGTTAAATGTAACTTAGTTTTTGGCAGTGCCAGGAATTATCTCCAAGGCCTTGTCCATGATGGGACAGGATTATTCAGTGGTAAACTTATGTTAATCTAATGACTCCTGGGCAACTTTTTGACTCTTGATCATTATGTTTAGTAAGCCTCTTAAGCTACTGCATAATTTGTTCTCAATTAAATAGAGCACCTTGAATAAAAGCTGCACTTGATAACACAGAGTGGTTATCTTTAACTACAGGCTTATGGTGGTCAATAAGGACAGTTAAAGTTAGTGTTTTAGAACATGATCTTTCGAGTAAAGCACATCCATATTGATTAATCAACACTATAATTGTCTTTTCTGAGAAACTAAGATCAAAAGCAGATATTTAAACAAAAGATTTTGTCGTGCCCAAAATTATGTAACATTTAGTCATTTTCTAAGATTAGGCAATAAACAAAGTGACCATATATATTTATCATCAAAAATGATAGAAACTGTATTTCTTAAGACAGTTATCAAGTTGTAACTTGATAGACATATAAAGCAATTCTTGTCTGCCCATAGCATCGAATAAAAGGTTTAAGGAATACAAATAAGAAAAATCATAACAATTCCATAATTGTAGTAGCTTTGTGCAAGTGAAGTACTATGTCTTACTCACAAACCAGTGACAGTGTGGGAGCTTAGGAGAGGAGACACTGAGCCATACCTTTATTCTGGAACCAGTGCTGAGCAGCAAACTGCGATTTTCCATCTCCTCAGTGCCTGGCATCAGAGAATGACCTGAGCATTCCAACAGAGTCACTGGGGGGGGGGAAGCCTACAGAAGAGCATGTAAGATGTTTTAAGAACAGTCTTGGGAAATCCAGCAGTCAGTCACGTGACTCCAATCGACTACAGGCACATTTGGGAAATGCACTTTGTCTGAGACTGAGGGAAAATGAAATAGGGTTGGCAAACTCGTAACCCAAATGAGATAATGTTAGCAAATTACCTGGCACAGTGCCTGGCACCTGATGAGTCCTCAAGAAACAGTAGCTGCTACAACCACAGGGCTTATAATTTGGTTGGATATCAAGAACTTTTTCTGACTGTAGCTAATTATAGAATGGCACATTTTGTTAGGTATCAATCCATTTGATTATAAGAAAATTAATGACATACTTCATTTAAATTTTAGTTTAGTTTTTGGAAAGCACTTGAATAGATGTGATCTCAGTCTTTTCATTTTCTTTTCAGCAAACTAAGAAATTATTAGATTACTTTCATATTTTAAGTGTGATCAGATATGCTCAGAGAGTCACAAGCTGGCCAAGGCAGCACATCGAATGATTGATAGACAGGATTCAAATTTATATCCTTTCATTCTGAGGTGAATATTTGTCTCATTAAATCATGCTGTCTCAAGCAGGAGAGGTAGCTCAGTAGTGTAAGTGCCTGCCTGGAAAACATGAGGACCCTGGTTCGATCCCTGGTAGCTCGTGCCATCCTTGGCCCATGATGAGCAGGCCACCAAAACTGGGCATGGTTGTGCATGCCTGTTAATTCCAGTGCTGGGGAGGCTGAGTCAGGAGGATTGCTATCAGCCTGAGCTGCATAGTGAGACGCTGTACCGAATAAATAAATCTTAAAACAAAATAAAACAAAAATAAACCATACTGTCCTAATCATAAAAATCTAAAACTACTGTCTATTCCTAATGATTTGACTATGATTACATTTAAAGGTGGGTTAAGAATAAGTTCCTAGTCTTGTTCTTCCATATGTATATGGAACATTCCAAACAATTTTTAATAGCATAATTCTTGTTTCAGGATAATGTACTATTACAGAGAAGTTACTTGTTTATTCATAATTACAATCTTCACTATCACATTTTAGAGTCATAGAAAAATAGTATTTTGTACAGGAACATAAAGGCAAAACAAGAGAAGATATAGAAATAGTTTCAAATAAGAAATTCTTGATAAAACTATGACATTTATGTCTCAGCATAAAAGTTCAAAGAAAGGCACAGATTTTGCATCTAACCATTTGAAGGGTTCAAAGCAGAAGATACAGCCATTCCTGCCTCATAACCATAATCAGGGCTGGCAAGAGAGCTCAGTAGACTAAACCACCTGCTTTTTTTTTTTTTTTTTGGAGGGGCCAAGGTTCAAATTCACGACCTTGCACTTGCCAGGCAGGCATTTATGCCATGGAGCTAGCTCCTGGAATTTGATCCCTAACATACCATTCCAGCTCTACCACCGGGGTGTGCTGAGATGGTGACTGAGACTGGGCATGGTGGCATGTGCTTCTAATCTCAGCGTTTGGGGAGTTGAAAATGGGAGAATCACTACAAGTCCTGGTCTATGTAGTGAGATCCTATAGACCCTTTAGACCCCAAACGCATAAAAATAAAGAAAAAACCATAATCATTTTAATAGCCTAAATCTATAGATTATTTAAAGGTTCTATTTTGCATCTTAAAATTCCAGTTGATTGTTTGAGAATCAGGCATACAGTAAGGACTATGAAAGAGTTTAATCTGCAGAAGAAAATCATGTTTCAGACATCACAAATTCATAATTGTCTGCTCCATTCATTGAGGACCTGGAGCAAGATAGATGCTGACTGATACTGAAATAGAGGGGTTTTTGTGTGTGTGTGTGATGTGGTAACTTCCCCCTTTATGAAAATGAAGTAAAAGCTTACTTCACGAAAGGAAAGGTCGTTTGTCCCCAAGATTTTTTCAACCCTAAGACCATTCCAGCACTCATAATATGCCATTTACTTAAAGGCAAATAAATGAGCATAAAAAATATGGTCTTGCTTTAATGTGCTTACACTCAAGTAGCTCATTCTTGGCTCTGCCAAATTCTTGGTAAAAGCAGAAAGAACACCTCAGATCTTGGGTTGTTCTGTTGCTAAGTTCTTATGTTCATTAGGTTCCATTTTCCACAGGAAGCCATCTAATTATTTCTCAGGTGTCTCTACTGATTTTCTGTATATGTTCTACGCCTTAAGAAAATCTTCCATCAGTTATTTTTGCATTGTTATGATTCTCTGTGTGACAAAATATCTTTCAGTTTTATTTTGAATGAATATCCTCTAAATTTCTAGTCTTCACAGTTTCACTTACACTTGCAGTTATCTTTGCACTCCTACAGAGGAGAAGTTGTATAATGTTATTATTTGTTACATGCTTATCATTCTCAATGAAAATGCATACTATCTAGCTAAAAGTTGCCATTAACAATCACCTATCAAGTTCTAATTTTACTTTATGAAAGATTTTGCATGGAACTTTTATCTGTATTATTTCTTTCAGTAGTCCTACAGAACACAAAAGATCATTCTTTGTTATTTCCATTTAACATATAAGAAAAGTGAAGCAGTGTAAAATTAAGTGGTTGATCTAAATTCTTATAGTTCAGGGTTAAGAATTTGAGAAAGAATAACAATTTGTTGTTAAATGGTCTACCACGCTTTCCCCAGATGCAAGCTACCTTTTATACTTGTGTCTTTTTTTATACACAGGAGTTTTAGCAAAAAGTTAGGTGATACCCATGTCCTAACTGAAAATAAAAAGGATCTAGATATCGCTCAGTGGTGTCAGTCTTTCATGGTAGATTTTTGTGTCTGTTGGATTGTCTAATACTTGGCTGTCTGATTGCTGACAAGGTGATCCCTCACTTGAGACACGTATATTGGCAGATGGCCTCTTAGATCTTGGATAACCAGTTTGTAGCTTATACTTTCTTAACCTCCATTCTGAGAGTGGGTGAGAAACCGATCTTATATTGTCTCTAGCAATGTGGGAAGACTCAGCGTGCTGTTATCCCTGGATTTCTGAAGGAATATGCAGTCTCAGTACATTGCCACAACAAGTAACAATTTCATTGAATTTCACTTACATCTACTAGCCATGGAGGAAACTTTGAATTGAGAGGTAATATTGTTTCTAGGTACTTTTCTTTGACCACTGATTTGAGCCACTGGAGAGTGGCATTCTATTAATATTTCTTAGACATCTGTCTTTGCTGTATCAAGCCATCATCTTTTCTTCCATCCCTGGTCCTTCTGATGATATAATTTAGCTATACAGAATCTTCTTACTTTCCTGTTATCTCTTGAAGTGGAGAAATTATAGATTGGCAGTGTTAGTAGTCTGTGAGTAAAAATACAGATCCAAACTTAACAGACTTCAGAGGAAATCTAGGTATTTCTGTTACATGCTTTACTTTAATATAGAAAATCGTTTTTATACTCACTAAACAGTAGATAAAATTTTCATTTTATGTATTAGGATCACTGCCTCAGACATAGGCAGGAATAGGGGATAAAGTAAGATGAATGTGGGACAAAGAGGTAATGGTGAAGGTGATGTCTGTGCAGATGACACTGGAGGCCCTTGCAATAAACGTCTCTCCCTCATGAAGCTTTGCAAGTTAAATTGTACTCATATACATAAAGAGAGCTGATAGCCGGAATATGAAGTGGTTTCTTTAGAAGGAAAAACATACAAATGTGAAGAACAAGACCTGACTCAAGAAATATGAACTAATTAAGGTACAAGAAATGACACCATGTATTAGACTCACAGAAAATGTGTAATGACACTCATAGGGCAACCGTCTAAGGCCCGTAGTGCTGTCTAAGGTCCATGGTGCTGTCTGCACATCAACCCTAACATTTGGTCTGTTTCATTTTGTGGACTCAAATTCTACTCATTATTGCAACTACAATGATCTTTGTTACAAATGCTGCCTTTACACTAGCTTATAATGGCCACTCAAATTTCCAAATAAATTAAAATTTGTAATTCACCATCTGTAATACAGCCATTAATGTGATTTCTGATACAAAATGTCTCGGTCTAGGCATGCCTATTGTTTAACACTTGGGCTACTTTGTATTCTTCTTTAGCCCCAATGCAAGGGTATCTCTTGATTGAGCCATTTTCTGAATGGGAGAACAATCACTTGGTACATAATATGGGCCAAACATAATGCTAGGGTTTAAGGTCTCATTACTGTCCATTGTCTCCTTATGTAAAAGAGAGTTAAACATAGCCCAGGTTAGATTTTGTTTTGCTGCTTTAGCCTCTGCAATGTGAATAGAATTTTGAAATTCAAAACTGAAGTGATTCATTCAAGGTCCAGGCTGAAATTACTGTTTAGTTACTATCCAATTCTCTATACTTTCACAATAGTTTCTGTATCTGCTTCCCTCCCTTTCTCTATCCCTCCCTCTCTCTCCCTTTCTCTCTTTCTCTCTCTCTTTCTCTGAATAGTCCTGAGACACAACAATGAAGGTGATGACACACTATTTTAACTCATACAAATATCAGCCTAGGTATTAATTCTGGACCAGCCTCTTATTATCCTAGTAACCTTGGGCAATTTTGCTTTCTGTTAAATGACTTTTGCTTTGTAATGGTTTTGAATATTTAAATGTTAAGTAAATGCAGTGAACATGAGGCAGAGCTAGACTGACAGTTCTAAATAAATGATAAAATAGTGTATCTCATTCCTTTATTTTTCTTTTTCCTTCAAATAGACATAGCTGCTCTAATATTCCTAGCGCACAGTCATTGTGCTCTTTATTATTTTTCTTGCATTGCACATTTATAGCCTTATTTCCCTCACATGATGAGAATCTATAAATTTTCTATTCAATATTTTCTTTTTTTTTTTTTTTTTTTTTTTGAGACAGGGTCTCACTGTGCAGTTCAGGCTGGCTTTGAGCTTACTTTTGTAGCTCAGGCTGGTCTCGAACTCACAACGATCCTCCTGCCTCAGCCTCCCAAGTGCTGGGATTACAGGCGTGAGCCACCACGCCCGGCCAATATTTTCTTTCAATAGAATTTCATGTATACTTGTTTATGTATATGAAAACATAAAAAATGTATAGTTTCTCTTGTTCATCTAAGGCATTTAAATTATGACAAAGTATTATTTTTCCATATTGCTTTTATAATTTTTTTCTCATATTTTGGGGAACAGGTATTCCACACATAGTTATGATTCAGTTCCTCTGATTATTGTACTTTATAAATCTTAAATGTAAGTTTCATTTATTGGTTTATTCTCTTACTGATAGGCCTCAACTTTTTAATACTGCGTTAGAAACATGAACCATGTATGTGGCTTTCTGTGCAGTTGTATAAAATTACTCTTAAAGCATACACACAGGTGCACATTTGGTATATTTATAACTATGGGCATTTTAATGAGCTGAATATCATGTGATTATTTTCAATGTTACTCCTTACCTTATGTCATATTTTATACCTCGAATCCTGACACCAAAAAATAGCTTAAAATATTCAGATATAGGCTTTAGGAAGGCTCTTGGATGATGTGGTGGTATCCTCTTTGGCGAACTAATTCACTGATTAATTTGAACCTTATTTTTTTTTCTTAGAAACTTTAGCCTAGTTTGAGTTGGGTCACTGTGGAATGTTCTAGAAGTTCATGGCTCCCTTTCTGGCCCTTTCCCTTGTTCTCTGTCTCTTGTCCCCTCTTAGATAAGCACCCATTTCTCTGCTATATCTATAAGCCATTCTTTTTCTGCCTTATATCCTGTCAACTAAGGCCTAAACTTTCGAGCAAAAATAAACTTTTTCTTACTTTAAGTTGTCAGTGTTGAGTGTTTTGTCTCCGTGGTAAAAATATGAGCAAGAGAGCTATATGTAGAGAGGATAACATGACATTTAGCACTTTGATCCATCACCATAAGCATACAGGATTATTTAGTTTTAGTTCTGAATGCTGTCATCGTGACTGTGTAAAAATCATATATTATTGCTGTTACAATTTCATTAATCTGAGCAGTATTGATCTGGAAGATGCATTTCAAGTTAAATAGATATTTAAGTTTTCTCATGCATTAAAAAGTATTTTGTCTGATCTTAAAACTGTTATTTTTTTGTCTCTTGTCTTATGGTAAGCTGTTGTATTCAAGAAACTGTCCAAAAAGAAAGAACAACTGGGTTGAGAGAAAGGAGAATAGAAGGAAGGTATATACTCATTTAAGATAGCTAAGAAAATTGTGCTACCAATTTCTATTAGTTGATGGAAAAGAACAGTTCATGATTATATTGCTTGATCAATTTAGTATGTCTATATTTGGTAATATGAGCAACTACTTTGAAGATAAAATCTACTATATAACCTTTATCAATTCCCTATTGTCTTGTTTTGCCTATCATCTGTAAATTTTTTTTTCTTTTTTCTCTAAAACAAACAAACAAAAAAAACCCACATTGACCTAATAGCTCAGTGGACGAAAGCACTTGCATAGGCAGAGCACAATAGACAGAGTTCGATTCCTGGCATGCTGTGTCTGCCCTGCCTGTGGAACTCAATGAGACTGCGATTGAGACTGGGCATGGTGGCGCGCACTTGGAATTCCTGCACTTGAGAGGCTGAACACAGGAGGATCACTATGTGTCTGATCTACATAGTGAAATCCTGTAGACCCTGTCCTAAACAGAAAACAGAAATAAATAAATAAATAAATAAATAAGTAAATAAATAAATAAATAAACCTGTGCTTTTTCTTGTCATTATGATTTGGGAAATTTGACTTTGAGATCCTGTCTTACCTAAGCATTACAGAATCTCCAAACTTGTACTAATTTGCCTTTCCCATTTACGGACTGAGAATCCTTTCACTTGATCTTGAGCAAGGAGAGATATAGAATTGAAGCCACCTTTTTCACCTTGTTGAAGAAAATGGCTAGCATGCTCTTGGTTGTGAGAGTAAGAATGTTGCCAATAGTTTGGATTGGGCAGTACTCAGCAGACACAATAAAAGTTTCTCTGTACTTTGACTTAAATCTAATTGTAATTCAATTCTAATTATCAAAACTGCCTTGAGAAACCCAGGGTTTTATTTATAAATTGAAATACTTTCTAATCCTTTACAAATTATGTGAATAAAATAGCTTTGAATTGAAAGTCAGAAATATCGTTCTTTTTGTTAACTTGGCTACGCATTTTCTTCTTTCATTTTTTTAAAATTATAAGGCAAATGTGGATTTGTCATGCATAATAACAGAGTGACTGAGAACACAGATTTTTGGAATCAGAAAAATAAAAAATCAGATTTTAATTCCGGTTAAATTTCTTTCTGTAATCATTTGCAAAAGTGACAACTTCCTAACTATAAAATGCTAACAAATACTTATAATGTTTTTGACAGTTTTATAGCTTG
The DNA here is from genome assembly GCA_004027025.1 of Myocastor coypus. NCBI lineage: Eukaryota > Metazoa > Chordata > Mammalia > Rodentia > Myocastoridae > Myocastor > Myocastor coypus. The sequence goes on along the minus strand of PVJA010012530.1, from coordinate 38,111 downwards.
GTTTTATTATTTCATTATAAGCCTATTTTTTATACTTTAAAGAGAATAAAAACAATACAGAATTTTAAAGCAAGATAATAGGAAATTAACAATGGCTATAATAATGTACACTCTTATCTTCAAAGTAGTGCACAGATTATCAGATATAGGGATGTGTTAAGGTTTGTCTAGTTATCCCCCCAAAGCCTCATGCAGTCATAGGGCAGGGACTTCTATAGATTGACACTTGACTCATAGTCACTGGGATTATGAGTTTTAGCACTGATGGGATTATCAGCCTGAGTAGGGCTGGGACTATAGGTGTAGTCTAGGGCAGATATCCTGAGGCAGAGAGCCTGATTGAAATATAAAGAGTGACAGGCAGATAGACGCAAGTTGTTGCTCTCTGCTGACCTGTTTGGTTGGCTGCCTCTGCCACCATTTTATTGCTATGCCACCGCCATGAACTAGATGCTCTCTGCCCTGTTCCACTCAGCCCTGGGCCAGCCGAATATGGACTGAAACCTCCACGAACTGTGAGCTAAATAAACCTTTCCTTCCTTCATTTTGAGTGTCAGATATCTGTTCCAGCAATAAGTAAAAGTCACTAAGACAATGGTTACAACTAAGGAGGAAATTTTGGTGGTGGTAACTATGGTGGTGATAGTAACTATAATGATTTCGGAAATTATAGTGAACAACAGCAGTCAAATTATGGACCAATGAAGACGGGCAGATTTGGTGGAAGAATCTCGGACAGTCAGTATGATAGTGGTTATGCTGGCGGTGAAAGTGGTGGATATGGTAGCAGAGGTTTTAAAAAACAACAGAAAAAGGCTACAGTTCTTAGCGGAGAGAGAGCAAGAAATTGTCAGGAAAGCTGCGAGTTGCTTTGAGACAGTCATCTGAAATGCACTGAAGGAACTGTAAAAATCTGCCACAGAAGGAACGATGTTTCATAGTCAGAAAAGTTACTGATGTTTAAACAGGAAACCCTTCTGGTGCAGGGCTGTCTTGGCTACAGTTTGCAAAAGGTGCAGCTATTGATTAATGCAGTGTAGTGTCAATTAGATGTACATTCCTGAGTCTTTTATCTGTTGTAGCCTTACCTTTTAATTTCTTTTCATTACATCAGGTATATTGCCCTGTAAATTGTGGAAGCGTATCAGAAATAAAAAATTAAGGAATTTTTAACTTAAAAAAAAGGAAAATCCCAAGATTCTGAACTATATTTCTTTTTTGAAAACTATTTCTGACTTTGTATTTAATGCCAGGTAATGTTTATAAACCTTGGTGTATATATAGAAATATTTCTGCACTGCTTGCATAATTTGTTCATGAGTCAACAATCTGATACAAGTAATTATAAATTATGTAATTATGCACATGGAGAAAACTGAGACAAAAAGAGGGTAGATAATTTGGCTAGAGTTTTATAGTAAATGACTAGTAGAACCCATGGTAAAGCTGAGCACTTTGACTTCCAAAATTTATGGTTGCTGTTATACTTTGCTGCCTCACTTAACAGACTGGATGAACCTACAAGGTCAAGGAGGGCTAGAGTTACTTCAAAAGCATTTCTCAATGCTCCTGTGGGGCATAAACAATTGGCTCGCTACACTAAGCCTTATTTTCTGAAAAATAAGGGAAACAAGCACCTGCTGTGGTAGCTTTCTCTTGAGGACCAGAGGCGATAATGTATATGAAGCATTTATTACAGTAGCTGATATATAAATATTAGATATGTTATAATTTCTACATAATTTATTACTATAAATATGTAATTGCTGCTATAATAAAGATAGTCAAGTAAATTATTTAACTTTATTAATGCTTATAAACTATGAGGTAAATTCAAAATTTTGTAAAATAACCTTTTAGAAATTTCTGATCTACAACATAATTGATTTCAACAAACACATCTATGCCACCATCACCACTTTAAATACACAGCTGAGTCTATTGATTTCTAAGAGAAGACTACTGAATACCTACCCAGGAGGGGCATGACTGGGCGGTCCACTAGTCTTTCTTTACACCAACCATCTATGCATCTCTGGTGCATAACCACGAAGCTCATGTAGTCTGTGTGCCTCAGAGTTAAGTGTTGGTAATTTAAATGATTTTAATTCCATTTTGCTTCTCTAAGAGCCGGTCATTCTTCTCCATAAAGCTCTGCTTCCGTTTCTCCACCTACCCTGACAAAGGTTATCTTGCTTTCGTTAGAGACTCAACCTTCCTGCCACCCTACAAGGGTTCTTACAACCAGAGAGCCAACTGACAATGTGAAGTATTTGTCAGTCACTAGAAGGAGATGAATCAGTGTTTCCTATCTGTCTCTCGGGTAGTTTACTTTATCATGAAATAACTTACATTGGTGAAAGAACTGACTGTGTTGGAGCTGCTTTACTGATGGGCCCAGCCTCTCTGTGGATGACCTGCTAAGAGAAGATGCCTTCCCAGCTCTAAACAATGATATACCATATTCATGTCTCTGCCAAGATAATGAGGAACTTATAGGGAGGATTATAATGACTTTAAAATAGTTCTGAATTGTATTTCCAGGACCTTGCTCTAACACACTTACTCTCACAAACCATGGCTCTTGCCCCCTCTCTTGCCTTTATTTTCCTGTCTTCTCTACCAGGCTCACTTACGGTAATTAAACCCATGACCTGGCTCTTGCTAGGCAGACAGTGCACCACTAAGCTGTATCCCTGACCTCCTCCTGTTCTTTACACTGTCTTGGAAGTACTGAGAGAAATATCTCTTCACAGCACCTCCTGTTATTGTGGAACCTTTATAGTAGATGCTCTGAAAGTCATTTTTCCTCTAACTGTGCCTTCAGTTCATGGCCAGATGGGATTTTGTGCCAGAGCACAAAATTACTCATCAAAGGCACTACTACTTACAAAGGGCAAATATTCTTCCAAATGTAACCTATCACACATATTATCTCCAGTTATGTAAACCCATATAGAACTTTCCACAAAACTGTCAACCATTTTCCTACCATTCCCTGAATTTAATTTCACAGGGTCTTCTACATTTCTTGGGTAATGCTTTTAAAGTTTCTTGCTCGCTTTTGCAGATTCATGAACTGAAGCACAGTGAGGTGAAGTCACTCAACTCTGGTTACTTACTTTGTATATGACAGATAAAGGGACATGATCTCCAACTTTAACTCTCCTGCCTGGTATTCTTTATTTTACAGCAGATCACATTTCATTTTCCAGATTCTATTTTACTTTAAGCCTCTTCAACAGACTTTTCTCTGAGCAAGTTTTGCAAGGACTGGGAAAGTAGGAATTGTTCATGCCAGCAGTAAGAATCCTAAAACCTTTCTTTGACAGAAGGGATTGCTTATACTGCTGCAGCAGGACTTTGATATTTTGGAATTTAATGTTTATTTGGGAACATTTCAGAGTATTTACGATCTAAGTGTAGATATCCTTCCAGTATAAAAGATGCTAAGGCCTTGTGGGAGTAGCCATTGTTTTGGGTAAGGAACTGAATTCAACTCATGGTGGTGGGGACTGTGAAAAGCAGAATGAGAGGACCCACCTGCTCATGAAAGTCTGTGGGGTGTTTTCCTAGTGAAGCAAAGTCATGATATAAAGGCTCTCAGCTGTGCTCACTTTTTTTTTTTTTAATCTACTTGACACATGGTCTGACTATACAGTTTGGATTTGTAGTGATCCTCCTGTTTCAACCTCAGGGGTGTTCTGGGTCTTGATGGCTGGCTCAGAGCACCTGGGGGCGGGGCCAGAATTGCATGTGATACCAGGCATCAAACCCAGGTCCTTATGCTTATCTCCGCAGACACTTTGACATCTCCATGGTCCCAGCTGTGCTCATTTAATTCATCTAAACTTTCAGAAATAGTAGGTGTTTCTTCTGTATTAGCACATGTAGAAGTGACACAGATCCTCCTCATTTCACCAAACACAGCACAGAAGGTCAATGAACTTTAGGAGAATCTACACTGAGGTTGATCAATGTCAAAACAGAATTATAATTGTTTTTTTTTAAAAATCTGCTTCTATTATTTAACATTAAGTAGGAAGATAAGGTTTTGCCTTGATCCCATTTATATCAGTGGGATAAAATATTTGAAACCGACTAAGTACAGGAGGAAAAATGTATTTTGGCTCTTGAATTTAGAGGGTTCAAGCCATGGTTGTCTGCCTCTATCGCAGAAATTGCATCATAGAGGGCATGGGAGAGAAAGTGGAGAGGAGAGTGAGAAGCAAAGGGCAACAGTGAGAGGCTAAATCCAGCTTTTCAGCTGAAGCCCATTGACCGACCTTAGTCTGGTCCCACTTGAAGCATAATCCATTTAACTATGAGCAAAGCAGTGGATGAATCCAACAAGGTGTATAGCATCTCCGTGATCCAAAATACCCTGTGAAAGTCTAAAGTCTCACCCTTTAAGAGATTTTAACTTTTGGAGGGACAGTTTGGATTCACAACAGCATTCTGTCTTTGGCCCCGAAAAGGCTCATGTTTATCTTATTAAGCAAACACATTTACTATATTTCTAAGTGTTGTGAAGCCTTAACAGTTCTTTCATTACTGAAACTTCAAAGTGCAAAATATTCTCTGAAACTCAAGGCTAGTGCTTAGATATGAAACTATAAAAATAAAAAGAAATCCAAACATTCATGCTTCCAACATATGGTGGTACATTCTCATTCTAAAAGCAAACAAAAAAGAGGGATACAAAAGAATCAGACCCAGGAGGGGAGATAGTTTGTTGGTCTAAGCTCCTGGCTGGCAAGCACAGGGACTTGGGTTCGATCCACGATAACACATGCCATGTGGGTTCTAAGGGGAACTGACCACTGAAACCAGGCATGGCGGTGCAGGCTTTTAATCCCAGGGCTGAGGAGGCTGAGACAGGAGGATCACTAAAAGTCGGAGCTGCATAATGAAATCTTGTACTAAATAAGCAAATAAATAAATAGAATCAAATTAAAACAATTTAAAAAACCAGGAGGGTAAACATGAAGTTGTGTAATTCCATATCAAGCTCCTGAAGAAAGTTGTGAGATGTCACCTTCAACGGGATTGGTCTTCCTCTCACCTACAGCCTTGCCTGAGGCAGCCTGCATAACTTCTCCTTTGGCGCACCTGCAGCTTTCCTTAGAGAATGCTTTGCTTCCCCCAGAGGTTTCTAAAATCTCCATTGCATCTTTAGTTTAATCCTCATAGTTTCATGCCTGAACTCATAATGCTCAAGTTTCCTGGTCTCCTGGGTGTTCCTTGCAAATCTTATTGGAAGCTTCCATGATTGTGTGGCTCTTCTGTTCTCTATGACATTAGATGCATGTGTCACGTCTCTGCCACCAGCAGGAGCAATAGCTTGGCTTCATTGAACCATAGTAATGGTAGCCTCTGAGTTTCTGGTTGGCTGAAGGTAGTGAAACACTTCAGTAGTGTCTGTAAAAATAATTTTCTAGTGCCTCTGATGAGTGGAGGCAGGCCAAGTCCTGAGATGTTTTCAAGATATCTTTTTATCATTTCAATCAATCATACTTGTCTTCGTTTTAGTAGCAGTAGCCTTTTAAGAAACCACATTCCTTGGCTTCAGTTTTATAGGTGATTCCTTTCTGGCCAACCTGCATAATTTTCACCTTTTTCAGGACTGCCTTTTGATTTTAATTCTCACTGTAAATTTGGCTGAAAGCAACCAGCAGTACACATGCCACAGCCTGAAAACTGGGCTGTACCCAAATATTCTCTACCACTTTTAAAATCAATGTTACATAAAATAGGACATGGACAAAATATTGACAAGTTATTTTCTAGAATGTAGCGTGGATGGCCACTATGCCACACTCTGGTGGTATTCATTCTTGTCTGAAAGCTCATGAAGCTAGCCTTTACTCCCTATGGTACTATCAAAATTCTAGTATGCTGAGCACTAAACAAAATTAGCATCACTCTCTCTGTACACTATCCTAAGACTTCTCTAGCCTACATCTTCAATCTTTTCCAAACTTCTTCCACAAGTCAGTGGCAAAAACTCCTGAACCATAAGGTTAGGGATAGTCATAGCAACAACTCTTTCTTTGGTGCCAATCTTACATATTTTCTACTGCTGGGACAAAATGTGGTAGGCTGGCTCCAAAACAGAAACAGTGTGGTAGAAGTACATTGCAGAAGAATGATGTTCAACTTGAACCTATGGAAGGCAGGAGGGAGACAGATACAGTGAAAGTGTGTATGTGTGTGTATGCATGGGGGGATTAAATATATGAAATAATACACGAAGAATGTAAGGGCTTTTCTCTAAGGCCAATGCTTTTTTTTTTTTTTTTTTTTTTTTTTTTTTTTTTTTTTTTGTGCTAGCAGTATATTGAGAAAAACAAGTGACTTCTAAAATAGTCTCATGTAACAGTCTGAGATGAGGTCATTTGAATTATGGATGTATTCCATTGACACATTTATATTTTCAAATGAGCTCCATCAAATGGTTTGAAAACCAAGATGAGAATCATTAGAGTCTAGGTGATCTATGTTGGTGATTCTAAAGCCTAGGTGATCTATGTAGTTATATGCACAATGCTCAAAAAAATCTGCTCCATGGAAATCACTATTTTGACATTTGCAGAGACTAGAAGAACAGATAACACTGAGGTCTGGAGACAATCTCTATTACAGTCCGTTTCAACTTTTGCTTACGAGCTTCATTAGAAATAAATAATGTAATTATTCTGCACTAGATTCCTGATATTCAGAGTCTGATTGCTTCACAGGTGAGGCCAGGACTTTTTGAATCCATTCTTGAAATAAAAGGTGACCCTCTCCATGCTACCACCGGGAACAGCCTTTTTTGTTTTACTTCTCAGGTAACCAGAGTTGGAGTAGTTCCTCTATCCTCTGGGTTAAGAGGAGGAAAATAACCATGGCAAGAGATGCACGTGCTGCTGACCCTTTCTCTACATAAATGCATCTTTTCTAATTATAACATCAATAAATACTAATTAATTTTGCAATCTGAATGATTATGACAAGAAAGCTGTACCACAAAATCCCATTCTTTTATTATGCTAATGATCTGTATCTTTCTGTTTCTGCATAGAAAAGGACTTGCAAGCAAAATGCATGTGAAAAAGTTTGACCATGTGGGAGTAGTGCTTGACAATTAATCATTGCTCTATAAATATTGATGACATTCATGAATACACATGCTTGCTTACCTGGCCACTATTTCTCCACATGTCAAAATTCATAAATATCTTTTCCTGCCCTTACATCAAGATTTACCTCATTTAAATCTTCTTATAAATCACTTGCATTGATTTGGCGTTTGTTCAACTAGGTTTTTTTTTTTTTTTTTTCCTCAAGTTGCATTATCTTTAGATTTTTAGTATAGTAATATTGAAATGTGTGTAGTTAAGTCTGCCCCTATTTATAACTTTTGTACTTCTTTAAAATGTTTCCTATAATTAATTCTTTATTCAGATCATTGTGATGAAGCATCTGGAAATGTGAAGTTTGACCTATGTTGTCAAAATCCCTGTTAGATACAGTGACTTTTTTCTTTTTTTATGTTCTTGCTGAGGTACACTGCATATTTCATTTCTGTACTCCGTCGCACACGACAACTGAGGGATCCAGTGACTAAGAAGGTAAGTGGTCGCTGACCCTAACTCAGCGGGATTTTGGGGAGTGAATATACATGCGTATATATTCACATTCATCTTAGGGAATTTGTGCCTGTATAGTATACACCTTCATTCTTCTCTTTACCCCATCCTCTGCTCTCTATTCAATCCCTCTTCCCCTCCTCCTTATTCACAAAGGCATTTCTTAAACTTTTTTTTCCTTGTATTCTCCTTTTTTCTGTCCTCTCTCTTCCTTTCCCCCTCTCCTATATATTTCCCCGTTTGCATTCGAACATTTTGTTCCTATTTCCCAATATCTATTTTAAATTTTGTCCCTTATTTACTCTTTGGGGAACCATTTTTTACAAGTATTTCCTCTGCTCCTGATGGCATGTTTGAAGGAAAAGATGCTGAGTCAGGTAGAGGTGGCAGTCGCTTTTTTTATGAAAGTCCAACCTAATTACTAGGCCCATTCGCTGACGGTTTGCATCTAAATAGAAAAGAGCAAACGACCAGACATCTGTTTGACCTTCAGCATTACATCTAGGTTGGTAAACGAATCAAGGATGAAAGTAACAGCGATGTCCTGTGGGGCTTCCCGTGAGCGACACGCCTGCCAAGGCTCTTAGCTCTTGGTCTTCACAGATGACGGTTCAGAGGTAATGAATGAAATTATACAGCAAATGAAATGAGTTCATAGTCCTGCTCTGAAAACTGTCTTCTAGGAGATGTCAAGTGGCCTCTTTATACTTTTTAGGCTTTCGTTCTTTATCAAGAAAGTCAGTGAATCCTTTTTAAAACCCAGCAGTTCTACATCTGCATAGGTATCCTGAGAAGATTAATTAAATATCTTAAAGAAATGTGGCACTCCCACAGCCACTAGGGCATTGTTCATAATTTACAAAGCACGTAAATGACCTGAATGAATACACACTGGCAAATGAATGGACCCAAAGGGATATTGATCAGCCACAAAAAAGCAAGAACTCCCACCATTTAAAGTTACATAGATGAATGTGTAAAGCCTGGCACAAAGCAAACGAGTCCCAGAGTGACAAATCCTGATCAGTCTCACCCATGGGAGAATCTGAAAAAGTTGATTTCATGGAATGCCATGGTGCAATGTTTCTCCGTCAGGTGCTAAGTGGTGGTGAAAATTGTAAGGCATTGATCAAAGTTATAAATTTTAATTATTGAAAAGCCACACCTGTAATCCCAGCACTCGGGAGGCTGAGGCAGGAGAATCACTGCAAGCTTAATGCCAGCCTGTATTACGTAGTGATTTGAAGGCCAGTTTGACCTTCAGAGAAAGACTCTGTCTCAAAAAAAAAAAAAAAAAAAAAAAAAAAAAAAGCAGCACTATTAAAAGGCATAGATAATCTAATGTATAATAGTAAGTGGTGGTACATAAAATATTTTTATTCTGGCAATCATGTTATGATGTAGTGTATTGTACATCTATCTTAGTTACTTTTTACTGTTTGCGGGGACAAATACCTGACACCCAAAATGAAGGAAGGAAAATTTATTTAGCTCAAATTTACTGGAAGAATCAGTCTATACACAGCTGGCTCCAAGGCAGAGAGGCACATGGCAGAGAGCAGCAGCTCATGGCGGCGGAACAGCAACCATGGCGACGGAGAGAACAGAACAATCAGGGGAGCGTGAGTCTGTCTGTCTGTCTGTCTGTCTGTCTGTCTGTCTCTCTTTATATTACATTCAGCTCTGTGTCATAGGATGTCTGCCGTAGACCACCCCTATAATCTCAGCAGTACTCAGACCCATAATCCCATCCGTACTAAAACACATAATCCCAGTGGATCTTGAGTTAATTCTCAAACATTAAAAGTCCCACCCCATGATTGCATGAAGCTTTGGGGGACAACTAGACATAAAACATAACAACATCTTAAACACATTTATTCTTAATTTGAAAAATAATATTGTAAAGTAAAAAGCTGATAAATTTTATATATAAAATAAATAACATTACAGAAAAAATGAAAAAAATTTAATAATGTACAGCTCAAAAGTTTGTTTTAGAGGTTCAATTAATTGAGAGCAATAAAACCCTTGAAGAATGCTGGGAAAATACTGAACACTTCATATCAAAATCATTACAACTTATCTGTTGTGTTATGTTGTCAAAAAACCATTGTATTTATCCTTAAAAGAGCTGATTTGGAGTCAGAGCCTTGCCTCCAGATGAGCAGCAAGCCACTTTCCCCTTCTTTTTTAATTTTTTAAAAAGGAGAAAAAAAATTAGCAACAGTATAAACTTTCACTAAACACGATGATACAAATTCAACAGTAGCTGTTACATTGCATATTGTTGTCTTAAAATTAGTTGTTCCTATTGCCAGATATAAACATGCACAATTGTCAAAGAATTAAAAAGAAAGAAAATTAACTATTAACTGTTCCTTTTCAACAAACCAACAGAAATCAACAGTACAATTATCCCAACTATTCTTCTATCTACAGTTTTCCTTCCTTCCTTCCTTCCTTTCTTCCTTCCTTCCTTCCTTCCTTCCTTCCTTCCTTCCTTCCTTCCTTCCCCCTTCCTTCCCTCCTTCCTTCTGTCCCACTCCCTCATTCCAGTTCTTCCTTCTCTTTGAGCAGCTTTTTTTCCATTTCACAATATCTATTGTACCTTTCAGATTTTATTTACTCGGTTGAGTTTTGAAGACAAACACCACCAAAGAAAATAGTGATTATTTATAATTCCTCCTCTATAATTCAGCTTTAATTAAATATATTCTACACCATTTATGAATTACCAGGGAAGCTCCGGTTTGAAAGAAATAAAGCAAGCAAATGATTAAATGTGTTATTCTCCGTGGAAATGTGAAGAACTTGACATTAGAGGACAAAAATTAGCATCTCAGTCCATTTCAGCTGTATGGTTGTTAAACCTCATACTTCAAAGAAATCACCAGAAGTTTGCAATTATCAGAACACCACCTTTTGAGGCACATTGGGACAAAGAGAGAAGAAGTTTGTGGGGTATGATGGCCAGTAGTGAGATGGGACCAGCACCCTGTTAATTTATTGTTGTGTAAATGTAGATAGTCATCAGCATTTTCTGGCTATACTTCTTTGTCCAGAAAAAAATATTTTTGGCCAGTTTATTCGTGATGCCAGTAGTGCATTTCTTATCACCAGCACACAGTAAGCCTGGATAACCTACAGTCTATCCAATATGAGTGATATGCTGGGTGCTAAGTTAAGCACCTGACACATTTTTCTTTAAGAAATTCATGCCTGCTTGTCAGGTGCAGGCCAGGGCTTCACTCCCTGGAGTGCCAGGCTGGCCACACCCTTGGGGTGCCCAGAGACAATGACCAAGAGTTACAGTGCTGGTGCATGTCTGTAAGCACCCAGCACTTGGGAGGCTGAAAAGAGGAAGATCACTAGGAATCCTGTTGGTAATCGGTGCAGTGAGATCCTACAGATTTCACTGTACTAAATACATTACTGTACTAAATACACTGTACTAAATACATTGTACTAAATACATTAAACATAAGCATGGAACTCATTTAAAGCAGCTTATGTTTGAACTCTACTAGCTGAAACATAGCAAAGAAACATAGGTATTCACAGATATACACTTCAAGTTGACAGTTCAAGGAGAATTAGGTCACGGAAACATCATTTGGAATTAAGTATTATGCTCACAGACACAGAAATTTGACAAGCCAAGCCACAAGTGATTCCAGACACTAAGAAACAAAGCTTGATGAATCATTGATTTGATGTGGCATTTAATATCTAGAAATGAGTTACTTGCTTCAAATGTTGTCCTGCTCTACAAAACTTATAGCATGTTTTGTGAAATCAAATTTAGATGTTCATGGCAACAACGATGATCACAGGTCTTAGCTTTCCAGTCCCTGAAGCAAAATATTTGACACTTACAGCCTAAAGAAGGAGAGATTCAAATTGTCTCGTGCTTTCTATAGCTTGCTTTGTGGTGATAACTTTGCTGACAATGCGTGATGGCCTTGGTTCAGGTATGCAGCGGCTTCTGTGCCCGATGGCTCCATGAAGGAATTCTAGGACACAACAGAAAGGCATTCATTTCAATTAATTAATTAATTAATTAGTATAGGGCCCGTGGTGTACAGGATCTATAGGATCTCACTATGTAGATCAGGCTTGTAGTGATTCTCCTGTTTTGAGCCTCACAAGGGCTGGGATTGTGTGCCACCACCTCCAGCCTCAGCTGCAGTCTTAGTGTGCTTCGGGCAAGGCGCTGACACAGCACGTCAGAGATCAAACCCAGCCATTGCCTACTGCTTAAGCAGGCTTTTTAATCTGCTGAGCTATTTGGCCCTTTAGAAAAGCATTTTGAAATATGGGCTCTACAGATGCTTCTTTCAGATGGAAGTTTTAGAATTTTATATATTGGTTCGGTTATGTTTGGGATCTTAGTGGTTCCTGAAAGACCATTTTTCTTTCCTTTTTCTTTTACATATGTAGTACAGGGTCTACAGGCAGGAGATTTATCAAAATGGTCCTTCAGGAACATTGATGTTTCCCCATCACCTTTGCAATTCTTGTCCTCATGTTCTTCTTAGTCATCTTTGCGTTTCCAAGGAATAAATGGCACTTTGGTCCTTGAATGTTTCTGGAGACTAATGGGGGAAAGTGATGTATTCTTGAGATCATGCTGTTCATTAGAAAGCAAGTAAATTCGGATAAGAAAAAAAGTCAATCCCAGGAACTTTTAAGAGTATTTAAGTGGTTCCAACCAGGGAAAACAAAGTCAGTTCACTAAAATATCAGAAGGCTAATGTGCATATAATTTAGCTCTCAATGTTCTTGAAATAATAATACCTTCTTCAAACCTTCCATAAAATATCATTTGGAACGTGTGAAGCTCACTGTATTACACCTTTTACGGTTATGTAACTTCACAGCTTGAGGAAGGATTTGTCTGAGTTGGTGCAAAATGAAAAAAAAAAAAAATAGGTAGAAGAGCCTTTACCACCAAGCCATGCAGATTTACAATTATTCAATATGTAGCATAGTTTCAATATATTTGATAAAACACAAGTGTTTTATTTTTTAGGAAAGACTGACCTAAGAAAACAAGTACAAGTTACTTTTTCTTCACAGCCCAGGCAAATACAATGCACCGATATGCTATTTTCCTATTTTTTTCTGTGCAATTTCAAGCAAGTTCCACGTTTTTTGTTCATATTTTAGAAGGTAAAGAAGTCTTCTGGCTATTTTCAATTTGAGAAATAACCTCATTGCTGTGAGATTATTAAAATGTCAGGCAGTGGAATAATCTTGAAGGTGCCAGCTTGGACGATATGAAGCTTTTCTTTCTACTTAGGAGCCCACAGTGTGTAAACACATTGGTCTATTTACTGTCTTTCTCCTTGCTAACTCTACCTTCCCTTCAAAGACATGGATCCTTATCTCACTAAGATAAGATTGGGATAAGGAAGAGAAGACTGAAAGAAGTTATAGTTTCTAGGGCTATAATAATCTGTGTCTAACACTTAAAACTCAATTGTCCCTTTATGAAGTTGTCTGACTTTAAACTAGAACTCATGACATGATACTTCTACATTGACACCTGGTTGCTGGTACGAATGACTGAGCAGAGATAAGCACAAATACACACACACACACACACACACACACACACACACGCGCGCGTGCATGAACACACACACACATACATGCATGCATACACGCTATTGTTCTAGATAACCATCTTCTAGGATCCCAGTTGTGATGCTTTAGATCTCTGTATCTGTCCCTAAAAAGGCACAACCAGAATGTATCTTATGAGTAATGCTCTGAAAAATCCAAATCGCAGGATATTAACTGAAGCAATTTATTTAACCTTCAAAAGGATCAAGGTCATGAAAGGAAACACTGATGAACTTTTTCAAATTCTAGGTAACTGAAGGGATATGAAGTGTAAGTGTAGCATGCAATCGTACTTTGACCTATTTTGCTACAGGATATTCATCCTTATTTAATCTATAGACAGTATTCTGTAAACTGAACAGTAATGCTTGCTTATAGAAAATATGCTGAAGCATTCAAGGATAATGGGTAAACATGCCGAGAAATTATTTCTGTTATCCAGTGTTATGGTTTATATCTAGTTGTCCCCTCAAAGGCTCATGCAGTCCTGAGGTGGGGACTTGTATAGATTGAGACTTGACTCATGAGTCCCTGGGATTATGTGATTTAGTACTGATCTAGAGTTTGAGACTTGATCCATGATCCCTGGGATTATGTGTTTTAAATACTTCTGGGATTATGAGTGTAGCCTAAGGTGGATAAACAGGTGGAGAGCCTGAATGTAATATAAAGAGAGACAGAGAGATAGACTGAAGTTGTTGCTCCCTGCTCCCGTTTGATCGGTTGCCTTTGTCGCGATTGTTGCTGTTCTGTCGACATGAACTGGATGCTCCCTGCCCGGTTCCACTCAGCCTTGGGCCAGCTCAATATGAACTGAAACCTCCAGTAACTGTGAGCTAATAAACCTTTCCTTCCTTCATTTTGAGTGTCGGGTATTTGTCTCAGCAATGAGTAAAAAGTAATTGAGACATCTAGAAAGGATAATATCTGTATTTATTTATTTATTTAGTATTTCGTATGCCACATTTTTCTAAGTTTAAAAGTCTTCCAAAATAATAAGTAAAACAGCATTCAGCACATTTAAAATGCAATCATTTGTGAGACTTTCCATGGAAATAAGTACAAACATTAACATGTTTGTATTTTTAAAATACAAGAAAATTAAATAGGAAACAGGGCTGTTTGCTTTCCCAAAATATGCACACCTAACATGAATTTGTAACCTTAGTTGCTAATTTAAGCAAGTCCTCTTCTCTGTCAAACGTTAGTGAGCTCAGGGAAGAGAAAGAAAGGATGTAAGAATTTTCAAGTGTATAAGAACTATTTTCCCCTTCATTTTATGATAAGTCTTCCAGTATACTCAGAGCAATATTAAAGAGAAGGCCCTGATAAAATATAAAGATATTTAGCAACTATTTAATTGAGGGCTGCCCTCAGCCCTCATGCTGTAAATGGAAGGGTAATTATAGCTTATTACCAAATTACTCACAGTTATCCTTTGATCTTGTAGTTAATACAGAGAACCTTCATCTACATAAACGCTATTAGCATATTTTACACCAATTCTGATCATGTTAAAGAATGATTGTTGTCTAATTAAAGAATATCAATTCGGCATATTTTCTTTATTTCTTTCCATCATTCCTGTTGAGCTTTCAGATCTGGTGGCAGACTCAGAACAAGGAAGGTGATGTGACAAAGATGAGAGTGACATGCTACGTTAAGAGATTTTTGAGAGAGGAAAAAAGTGCTTGTACTTGTTTCTGTACTCACAGAAACCAGTACATCTTGGCAGAAATTTGATGCACTGTGTTTGATATCTCCACCTAAAATACTGCATAGATGCCTCATACTTCATCCGACATTGAAGCTATTACATTTGCTCTGCCACAGGCTCTCTTCTTTGTACCAATCTCTCTATCAACCCATTTATTGAAGCTACAATAATGGAAGCCACTTTCAACAATATTTTCTCTGTGTTTCCGGTAATCTACCACCATATCTCATCACTCTAGATTACTGCTGGTCCTGAAATCCACCCACTTTTATTCGTCTTCTGCTATAACAGCGTGGCCCACGTTACGCTCATTCTATGTGTGTTCAACTAAATTATTCTGACTATATCCTCCTCCCAAGTATTTTTTTCTCTTTTAATTCCTCCGTAGAAGTCAAAGTTACTGTTTTAGATAACCATTTAGTGTAGTTGATCCATGGTGTCATTCTTTCCTAATTTCTTGTCAATGTCTGCTATATGAAATCTGAAATTATATCACAGTCATCTATTTCATGATCCAAGCCTGTTTTTCTGAATTGCAATCACCTTCTCTTGTTACCATCACTTCTGCTACCTTTTCTAAGTTCCGAGAATCTTTTTGTATTACCTTGTATTGTTGACGTTGTTCATACCCACACTCTGTACACTTTAATTCACATGTGCATGTCATATATGTCTTTAAAATCTTGGAGTATCACTTACCTATGTTTACCCAGGTATCATATTTTTTTTCCTTCAGAACTGGGGATTAAACTCAGGCCCTTGCACTTGCCAGGCAAGTGGAGTCAGAGATTATTCCTCTTATTTCTTCCCAATGCAATTAGATTTTGCTTGGTAGAACTTATAGCAACTCTAATTAATCAATTGTTCCATATATACCTGAATCACATCCTACATTAAAATATATTAGAAAATGTAAGTCTGGTTACTTACTTTTTATATCTAGTGTCTAGAGTGGATTTTAATCATCAGGGCTTGACACCTATTTAATATATGATGAACTATGCATCATAGTTGTAGACACTAGAGACTAAAAGTTTTGCTCCTAATTATGTCCTTAATTTCCCACTAAATGGGGTTAATTAGATGATGTTATTATGGTATTATGAATTTGAGTCCTAGTGATGCAACCTACATACATATCAGACCTTCTAATCTTTCTCCTTAACTCTCCTATTAAAGTTTCTGCCTCTATTCTATCGTCACTGTTATTTTCAGTTACTTTGGAATGATCTGCCCATTGTCTATCTTAAGCCAATTCTTTTCAGTTTGAGCTTTGAAAAACATCATTTCCTTCTTAATTTTTACTTTCTAGAGAAACTCTCCTATCAACATTCAAGCGTGCTGTGTGTCACTATTTCTATCAAGAACAAAAATAAACAAAAATATTCTCGTCAGCTTATGCAATGAAAGGTGCATTTTCCAGCTTCTCTTGAAGACTTTAGTAAAGGTCTTTGTACTTGCTATCTTATTTCCTATTTCACAGCCTTTCATAGATTATTTCACTCAGTGTATTCTTCAAAAGTTATGACTAGTGTCAAGTTGGCAGTAACTTCTTCACCAAAATGCAAGTATCATTGTGTTATGCTTTTTGTTATTTTAATGTAATTTACCACTTTCTCTTCAATGTACATTGGTTTCTCACTGGAATCACTGCTTCTTATTAGCTTTTCATTCATCTCACTGGACATTTTTTCTTTATTCTTCTCTTTTGGATTCCACTTTCATTCCTAAACAATAAATAACGCTGTTCTTTAGGAACCAGTATTTGATATACATTTTGTGATTTTTGATTATGTAATAAGAGGTGGTTATATTTCATGTTTTCATAGTTTCATTTTTAATTTTTAAATTTTTTTATTTTTAAATTTTGTATCTTTATTTTTAAAGAGTATGAAAGAGTACTAAAACAGAAAAAATGACAAATAATACATAATTTCACTTAACAAAGCAATATGAATTTCATTGGGTTTGTTGCAATACCTGGCTGGTCTTCCAACCAGCTATTAATATGATTACATATGTTCATGTAAAATTGGAAGAGAAAGAAATGCATAAAAAATTAAGAAGAGAAAAAGTACAGTTTCAAAAAGGAGACAACACAAATTAAGTATTATCTGCTCCTTTCCATATACTAGCAGAAATGCACAGTATACTTGTCCAAATCATCATGCTTACAACACACACACACACACACACACACACACACACACACACACACACAGATCTGTATCTCTTTGCTCCACTCCTTCTCTTGTTCCCATCAATTCAGTAACTCCTTTTGAATAAGTCTATTCTCTTTTCCTAGTATTTGTTATGTTCTTCAGACTTTATTTTCTCTTTTAGCTTCACTAAGGAAAAAATTCAGTGCTTCCACATCCATGTCTGATTTATTTCACTTAAGAGCATGGGCTCTAGTTGACTCCATTTACTGACAAAAGCCTCAAGTGTATCCTGTTTTATGGCTAATACCTCAGTGCGTACAATTACTACATCTCCTTTGTCTGTTCTTCAGTTGGTGGGCATCTGGGTTGTTACCAAGACTTAGCTATGACAAATTGTGCTGCTATAAACATGAGTACACATATATGGCCATAATATTTTCATAATTTAAAATATTTTCAGTATATGCTTCCATATTTAAAATATTTACATCTTATTCTGATATTTTTCATGAATTCTCTCTGTCTCACTTGTCAGCCTCTTCTATCTGTAATTGGATTTCAGCTAAATATCTTAAAATTAAAGCGATGAAAACCCAGCTCTTGATCATCTGTCCCAAGTCTCCTTCCATATATGCATAATGCAAAAAGCAAATAGAAATGAACTCATAAACTTTAGGCATTTTT
The DNA here is from genome assembly GCA_004027025.1 of Myocastor coypus. Classification (NCBI taxonomy): domain Eukaryota; kingdom Metazoa; phylum Chordata; class Mammalia; order Rodentia; family Myocastoridae; genus Myocastor; species Myocastor coypus. The sequence goes on along the minus strand of PVJA010012530.1, from coordinate 20,283 downwards.
CAGAAAACTTTCTTTCTTTTGTTTCCCAGATTCCAGGGAGTTTTGAAGAAATTCCCTGGGATAACTCACATAACTCACCCTGTGATTAAAATGCTCTAAATTGTTTTGCTTATCCTCTAAACTGATAAGTGCAACCCTATCTAACTGTATTGTGATAGGAACTACAGTGATGGGGCTTTAAGTATGAATTTTGGACAGCCCCTGGCTAAAAGTCAGAAGCTTTGAGAATGTATTACATCTTCAGACTAAAATGAAAGCTCTTGTTAAACTCACACTTCCAGAAGGATTAGCATTCTCATTCTGAAAACAGATATGATTCTTTTCTATTTCTGTGAATACCAAATGAAATTATAATTGATGTTCCACTGTTTGGCAGTATGTCATAGGCTGCCAGAAATTCTAAACTTCAGCTGTAAATGAGAGTCACGTAGGGAACTTCTGAAAATATACAATTTGGGGCCTTACCTCAGAAATTCTTTACAGAGAGTACAGGGGAGCTGTATTTTTAAAACAAATTTTCCAGGTTAGTGAGCTGTGTCTGGCCTGTCAAGTTCGTTGTCTTTAAAAACTGTTTTGTAAAAAGTGTACTAGAAAGGCATAAATAGTGAGCATATTTAAGAATTACAGCATGAATTGTAGCTTCCTTTTCAGCTAGTGTCTTTACTGGAGCTCAAGATAGCCTACATCAGTTTCCACAAATGACACTCCAGGGTCTGCCTTCATTGCACAGGGCTGTTCTGCACAGGGCAAAGCCACAGGATGGATTTTTTTTTTTTTTTTTTATTGTGCTCCTAGCTTTAAGACAAGCAATAAGACTTTTAGTGGACTTAAAAGCTTGGCTCTGATGAATTACCACTTAACACAAATTAACAGGTCAGATAAATGATCTAAAAGAAAGGGAGTCTAGTTGGCTTTTGATAGACTCAGAAGTCGAGGATCATGAATATAGAACATAGAAAAAGAGAGGTCAGCTGAAATAAAATTGAAATCCAGTTGTTCCTATTTTAATATGCCACTCTGACAATTGCTCACTGTCATTAACTCAGCAAAAACTTTCTGTTATTACAATCGAGGGACAATCTTTAGTTCCTGAAGTCTTATTAGCTGTCCTCAAGCTTTTTACAAGCTAGTCATAGAGATACAGGATGTTCATACGTATTTAACAAACTTGAAAGAGCAATAAGTTTTGGAAGAAGAGGATGGGAAGGTCACAGAAGGAGCTGCTAATTTCAATTGATTTATTGAAAGTAACAATTCAATGCTTGATAATTTTGGCTAACATTATAGGCTTATATCTGGAAATCTAACAACTACTTTAAAGACAAAACTAGGAAACATGTCAAAGAGTGTTGAATTCATATACTACTTTTTAAAGTTTATGTATTGTTTCTAGTGTTTTATTATTATTTTTTACTTTCTGAACTAAAAACAAGGAAAAAAAAAAAAAACCCTTCACAAATCTATATCCAAACCCGGCAGCAGTTATGCTGGCAGAATTAATTTAATGTAACTATTTGGGGACTGCAAAAACTATTGAAAGCTTGTAGCTTAGGGGAGAAGGTATGAGTGGTTACTTGTGGCTAACTTCAATTTATTTTAGCAATTATGACAGTGCTTCCACCATCACTTTCCACTCAGGTAACCAGCAGACAGTCATGAAAATGTACCTGGCCAAACTTACATGTACCTTGAAAGATTCAGGGTAAGACAAATAAGATTCTGGCTTTGAAACAAATAAATGCCTTTGCTCTGATTGATGATTATTGCTTTGGACCAAAAGGTATAAGGAGGTGGACAACCCTTGATGTTATCCCTTGTGTCCATTACTAAAAACCCCTGCCAGTTCAGCTGAAGTTCCCAGTCTTCCAGGGCATTTACAGGACTAAGAACCTTTCCTTTCTTATGTTTCTTTCTTTCGTTTCTTTGGAAATCAGTCAGAAAAGACATTAATATGCAATTGATTATTTACAATGACTAGGCATTCCCAGGGGGTAGAAAAGATATAGAAAGAACTCAAGCTTGTACATCAGGCTGCTAGTGGCACAGAGACATTCTAGAACAATAAAAAATAATCAGTAAAAATGAAAGAAAAAACAGTGTGGGGAAAGGGAAGAATATGATTTTGCATTATTAGACTATTAGAGTCCATTGTTCACCTTTCAACAAAAAGTTCAAGGATTATGATGGAAAAGAAAATGTTTCTTATTCAATGGGGAAAAAAGATAAAATAGAAATAGTTACTGAAAAGAGATCTGATAGTACTTCTGCTAGAAGAAGAGTTGAAAACAATAGTATCAAATAAGCTCATATAATTAAAGGAAGATAGAGAAGAAGTACAGAAAATGATGTAAGACTAGAGTGGATATATGAACAGAAGTAAAAATGTCTTAAAGCATATAAACAGAAGTAATGAAATTGAAAAGTATGATACTTAAAATTCCATAAAGCAATCAGTCTATCTAAGGGCAGATTTCAGCATTACAAGAGCGAAGGCACAAACTTACCTATAGACAACAAAAAATACTCAATCTGAGAAACGAAATGAAAAATATATTAATAGAGTGAATAGAATTGTACAGGACACCACTGTTTTATCCAACTCAATATTATTGAAGTCTCAAAAAGAACAGTGGTATGGTCGGTCTCTTATAGTCCACACAAAGCATCAGGCAGTCAGTGGGTGGCTTCTGATGTTTGTGATTGATACTTGATCCAATTCTGGGGTTGCAAGTGTACATGCTACACCCTGACCCTGGGGTGAGTAATCTGTATTACAGTGTAAGGAGGAAAGAGAGGCTAGCTAGAAGCCACAGCTGCTGACACACCTTTTACTCTCTGTTCCTTGACACATCATGAAATGCTGCTCTTTTCCATGTGTAACTCTACCTTGAAGCCATCTGAGTATGGACTAAAACCTACATGAATTATAAGCTAAATAAATCTTCTCTTGTTTCATTTTCGGTTTTGAATATTTTGTCTTAGCAAAAAAGAGAAAAGTAACCAAGACAAACAGTGAGAAAGAAAGAGGAAGACAATTAAAACTATGCCTGAAAGTGTATCAACTAAAGACATTAACATAATATAAACATTCATGAAACTCTGAGCTACAAAAAGAGCTGAAAGAATTCCACCCTGAGCCATATTGTCATCTATGTGACAGACAACAACAAAGATAATCTTGAAGACAGAAAAAAAGAAAAGATCTTGTCATATTAAAAAACAGTAGTCAACAAGATTATCAGCAGATTTTTAATTATAAACTTTGAGGGGTAGAAAGCAAAGGACAATTTTGTTCTTTGTACTTTATCAAAGTATCATACCTATCATCCAGGAATCCTATACGCACAAAAGCTCTTTCAAAGGTAAAGAATACAATAAGACATTCTCACAAAAACAAAAGCTCATGGAGTTTTTTATTATAAGACCTACTCCATAAGAAACATTTTAGGAGTCCAAAAAAGTGAAATGAAAGAACTGGTACTAGGCAGTAGCTAAAAGAAATAAAGGTCTAAAAAATGGAAAATACAGAGGCAATTATAAATACTATTCTAACAATGCAATAATTCATACCTTCACTCTTATTTTCTTTATGATTTATGAGCATAATAATTTTTAAAAACTAGTCTAAAATCTAATATTACTTTGATTTTGCTTTGCAGCTGCACATTTTGTTTTCTACATGTCTTAAGACAAAAAAATTGATAACTACAGATTTATAGTACATAATGTGTAGGTGTAATTTTTTCATAAAAATCTAATGGATAAATTGGATTGACCAGGGCTTTACTCTTAGATTTCCTAGTTTCTAAAACTATGATTTTTTTATCTTATTGAATGCAGCTTGCTATAAATTTATTTTAGAGTATTTAACTTGTAATGATTGTGTTGTTGCTAATGTCACCTCAAAGTAAATAGTTATGATGTTAATATTCATTTTCTCTCTCTCCTTTTAATTTCAATTTATAAAAAAACTTTTTATAACTTTTTTGACTGAATTTGTCTGATTATATCTGGTAAGCTAAACAACTAACTGAAGGAGAATAATATTGAATATAACTACCATTGCTGAATTCCAATTGTATTTAGTAATTTTTAAATTATTTATAATATTGCTTAAAATATATTGGAAAATAGCTGTGAAGTACATATAAAAGGAAATGACAAAGAACTTTTAACATTTCACTACAAAAAATGAATTAAACATAAAATAATGCAGTAATAAAATGAACAAAAAGTAAAAGCCACATGGAGAACCAGTACCACAAAAAACAAGAAAAGAAGAAAAGTCTTTTATTAAACATTTATTAAACAATGAAGTGACTATAAGCAGAAAAGATAGGAAGCATGGCAGGGACAAAGCCATGCCCTTACATACATGGGATGAATTAGATAATGGTCCTAGGAACCTCCAAAATGTTTTTGACACTGAGGATAGCTATGTGTAACAATAAAAATATGCTTGGAATGCCTGTTGTTCTGGTCTTTTAGATGTGTGCTGCTTCTGATGTAATTTCAGTTACTGCTATACTCTCTCTCTCTCTCTCTCTCTCAAGTAAATGGTTACAAAAATGGGTATTAAATGAAAGTAAGAGCATAGGAAAATGTCACAGGATTGACTGGCTACAATTTTGTATATACTTAGATTTGAAAAATTATATCACCTACACCCTGGGCTCTGTATAACTAGTAGGAGGACAACAATATGCATTGTGTCTAATATTGAAATGTATTACTAATGTGTTTTGAAACTATCATATTGTTATACATTGTTATTTCTTATTAAAAGTAATATAATTTTTTTTGAATTAGAGACAGAAAATTACAGCCTAGGAGAAAATTCAGTATCCAGTTCCCGAAAAATAATTTAAAAGATTCCTTTTGGCCCAAAGTTTGAAGTAAATTGAAAGTGATAGAATAAAAAAAAATAATCCATGCAAATACTTATCAACATTAAGAAAGATAGCTACAATAAGACTAAGTAAAGTACAATGAAATTACTTAACATTAAAAGAAACAGGTAGCTATATGCTGATAAAATGTACATTGCAACAGAAAGATACACTAACTATAAACAGTTAGACACTTAATAAAATACCATCAAAATGTATGAAGCAAAACCCAACAGAATTGAGAAACAGAAGTTGCTATAAGAATATGTGAATATTTTAACATACAGTACCTCTGTCAATAGTGATAGAAACACCAGAAAGAAACACAAGGAAATATATTACTTAATCCATGTGCTATATCATGTAGATCTAACAGATACATGCAGAATAAGCTATATATAACCGTTACAACACATATTTTCAAGTTTGCAGAAAACATTTCTTAGGAGAGACCTTAAGTTAGGTCACATATTGAGTTGCAATATATTTTCAATGATAGATGTCATACAAATTATCTGATCTCTAAAAGATAAAATTAGATATCAGTAACAGAATGAAGTTTATCTATTTTCAGAATTCTGTATTAAATCATAAGGAATATTAGAAAATATTTATAGGAAAATGAAAAGAGAATATACCAAAAATTATGTAATATACCATAAAGAGTGCTAAAGTGGAAAATTCTTACCATAAAAATTACATAAAAATAGGGACTATGTTAGCCATCCAATTGTACAAACTAAGGACCTAAGAAATGAACAGGCTAGACCAAAGTTCACAAAAGAAAAAAAAAATGTGGAGTGAAGATAAGTGAAATAGAGTTAGCAAACGCATAGAAAATAAGTGAGAACAAATTTGTTCCTTTGGGGAAAAAATTTCTAGTAGTTTATCTAGAAGGAATAAAAACAAAGGAGACATAATTCCATGTACTAAAAGCAGAAGTGAAAGTAGGTACATTGCCACTAAGCCTGCAAAGTAAAGCGAGTTAGAAGAGAATATTACACAATCACATAGTACTAAGTTGCATAACTTCAACGGCATGGACAAATTCCTAGAAACACAAAAAGGTACCAAGACTACATCCTCAAGAAATAGAAAATCTTAATAAGTATGCACCCACAAATAATAAAAAGCTTGGATTAATAAGCACAATCTTTCTGCCTCTTAGTTTCACTAGTGTATCCTCCCAAACACTTTAGGAGCTCATCACAATATTTCTCAAAATTTTCAAAAGAGATTGAAGAGTGGGAAAGTTTCCAGTCTTCAATGAGTCAGTATTATCATGAGAACAGAGCCAAAGACACTATCAGTAAACTATGTAGAATTGCTTAGCACCCCCTCCAAAAAAACAAAAAATAAAAACAAACGTAGCTTAAAAATCCTCAGTAAAATATATGCAAATTGATTTTGGTAGCATATTGAAAGGATTATATACTAGAATAGAATGGAAATTATTTCTTGGAAACTTGATCTGAATAACACACCTCATTAAAAGAAAGGATAAGAAAATACATGATTACCTATAGCAATGATGAAAAAGCATATTACTAAATTCAGAAAATTTTCATGAGAAACAGTCAACAAACTGGAAACAGAATATAACCATCTCCACATAATGAAAACCATATGTGAAAAGACCCAGAGGGCGTTCTTAGGAAAAACCTTTTCTCTAAGACCACAAAGAAAGCAACAATGTTTAATTTGCTATAGATTTCATCTGGGAATATTGTACTAAACAAATAAATAAATACATGCCACACACAGTCTAGAAAAGAAGGAATGAAATTATTTCTATTTGAAAATGGCATGATTAGGGCCATTTTTAAATCAGCAATCTGAACAACTGTTTAGGCAAGCACAGGGAACAGAATTCTATGCTGGCACCCCATGCTGCACCGTGCCGGCCCCACCTCCCACTGGACTGAAGCAGCCAAGGAATCTGAGTATGGCCGCACAGCCTGTAATCTCAGTGCTGGCGCGGCTGAAAACAGGAGGACCACTATGAGTCATACCATGCACCAAATATGTGATAAATAAATAAGGGCATGATTTTATATGTATAAAACACTAAAAATTCGAACCTTCTCTTACAATGCAACAAAACGTAAAAAGTTGTCAAGACTATTAAGATAACTCTAAGGAGTAGAAAAATACAAAGGCAAGATACAAAAAACATAGTATCACATACTAACAGTGAATAATTTATAAATACAATTATGAAGAGAATTCCATTTACAAAACTATATAAGATGATAAAATATTTAGGAATCAATTTAACCAATGTGATTAAAAACTTTGGGATTAAAAAACTACAAATAATGATGAATAAATAAAATTGAAGACATCAATCCACCCAAATATGCAGAAAACTTAGCATTGTTAAAATATGAGTACTATAAAAATAATGTACAGATCCAATATAATCTTTACCAAAATCCTAGTAAGATCATTTATAGGAATAGAACAAAATCAATAAAAAGTGGAATATAAAAAAGATCTCAGGTGCCAAAACCATCTTTATAAAGAACAAAAAAATCACACTTCTTGTCCTCAAATTTAATAGAAATGACAATAGTGAATGCAGGGTGGCATCAGCATGGAAACAAAAAGAGTAGTAAAATATAATAAATAGGACATAATTAAACGACCACATATAAAGTCAAATTATTTTTTGACAGTTCTTCCACAACTATTCATGGAAGGGGATGGCAGTGTAGGCTGGCCTTGAACTCACTCTGCAGCCTAGACTGGCAATCTTCTTGCCTCATCTTCATAAATGTTGGGTTATCAGACATTTGCCTTATGTCTGGTATCACTCACTGTTTAAGGCTGTTGAGCTATCCTGCTGGCTTTTGGCACCATTCACTGTCAAGGAAAAAGTCACTGCAGTGTTCTGTAGCACAGAAGAGTTGTGAGCTATTAGACTCAACATAATAGGTCATTCACAAAAAAGAAAATCTATGATGTATGATTCTGCCATGGGAGGTGCTTAGGCTAATTGTTATCACAGAGCTAGAAAACAGAGTGGTGACTGTCATGACGTTGAGGGTGGGGGGGTTATTGATGAACGGATATAAAATTTCAGTTTTACAACACTAATAGAATTATGTAGAAGGACTTGGGGATAGTTGGACAACACTGTCACTTCATCATAGTACTGCTAAACTGTACTATTAAAATGATTGGGGTAATATATAAGATGTTATACCTATTTTATCATGGAGTGGAGGAAGAATAAAAAACACAGGGAAAAAAGGTGTTAAGCTTTACAAGAATGTTATCTTAGAATAAGTATATTATACTATCTTGAACTGGTAGCAATGAGGGAAATTGAGCAAGTAATTTGAGCTCTTCATTGAAGATGTGTGTAGTAATAATTAACAGTTCCAAACCTAAAACCTGGTAAATGTTAGATACAGCAAGGTCTGTTCTCTAGGTTCAGAGAAGACAAAATTTAGTGAATCTTTTGTGTAGGATGCTGTCGGTCTTGGTGGTGGGGATGGAAGTTGGAAGACTGGAGGAAGACCTAGGAATCATTGGTGAGAACAAAAAAGTGTGTGAGAGAATGGATTCAGGAAAAGAAATGAGAACAAAAGTGAAGAGGCTTTTTATTTTTTAGTGGAGTTTATGGGGGCGTGAATTTAAGAGGGAGAAAAGATAAGTTCTTATCACTGCAATTTTTCATGGAATAGAGTTCATAGTTTAAAAATAAAGTTTAGTCTGTCATAAATTTGAACAAAGAATTTTAGTGTGGCTTTGTTTATCTTTGTGATACAGAAATAGTGATCTCAGAAAACTCAATAATATATGGTTTCTTACAAATTTAAACTTGGGAAACCATGTCTTGCTGATTCCTTCACTGTCATAGAACTTGGAGATTTGTTAGTCCACTTTCTATTACTGTAATACTTGAAATAATGAGTTTATGAGGAGAAAATGTTATTTGTTTTCAAAGTTTCAGAGGTCTGCAGAGCATACTTTGGTTCCTTTGATTTTGGCCATCTGGAGAAGCAGCATATTATGGCAGGATCAAAACTGCTACCTCTCAACTAAAAACAGAAAAATAAAGGAAGACTATGATTTCACAGTTAAAAGATCACACCCAAAGAACTCAAAACTTTCTGCTTTGCCCTGTGGTCATGCCTCAGGTTGGACGCAGTTTGTTTCAAATTTGTGTTTGAACCCTGAAAATTTCAAGAACTGAATTCTTTTCTCAGAAGAAATAACCAGAAACCAAATATCTGGATCTCAAAAACTACACTTGTACATTCACTTTTTCCAGAACTTTATCACATATCACAATGATTTCTTTGCCTAATTCTACCATGGTTTTCAGTTTTCCTCTTATCCTTGTTGCAGGCATCATTAAATTTTTTAGACTGAAGGTTATAATATCTTATGTAAGTTCTGCAAACTGTGTTCATACAAGAAAACACAATGGTAAATGTTTTAATGCACTAACACAGGGCTATCTGTTCCTGGGGGAGGGTTATCCTTTTATTGAAGAGTCACTCCTTTGTGTCTGCAGTGGGATCTGACATGTGACTTCCTCCTGGCCCATACAGACATCTTTAGGTGGCATTTCAGTTTGACTATTAAATGACATTATGAACACCAAGCAGAGTTTGTTAACTTTCCTGTTTTAGTAGTGGAAATTAGGAATTTGGAGTTATTTGAGTTATTACCACACCTATCAGTGTTTTCGTAACTTCCAGTAGTGCAAGCCTGGAATACAGGCTTTCGGGAAACATTTAAAATCCAACCTAGCCAGACTTATTCATGACTAGCTAGTTCCTCTCTTTCAAAGTCTGAAAACAGCATTCTTTAATATCTCAGCATGCATATAGGAGTCAGGGGATGAGGAACATTAACACTAAAAATAAATTATGGCTACTATGGCTACACAGATTCATGTAATCCTGATCAAATTATCCTTAGCATACCTACCAGAAAGACAGGAAATACTCCTAAAATTTGTTTGGAACCAGAAGTGACCTAGAGTAGCAAAGCCATTTCTGGGCAACAAAGGTATGGCAGGAGGTGTCATATACTCTGACTTGAAATTATGCAACAAAACTACTGCGAGAAAGTCAGCATGGTACTGGCAACAAAGGAGACCTGAGGAGGAAAGAAACGTTAGAAAATGTAGAAGCAGCTGCAAATCCATTCAGCCTCCTTATCTTTGACAAATGAGCCAAACATTTCCATTGGAAGAAAGACAACCTCTTTAAAATATGGTGCTGATAAAGATGGCTGCCTATAGTCAAAAACCAAGAAGCGGAGCCCTGTTTACCACTATGCAGTAGAGTATAGGCAAAATGGATCCAATATTTAAATATTAGAACAAAACCCAAATCTCCTGGGAGAATAAGTAGGTAGAAATCTTGAGTACTTAAGTATATCAGAGAGTTTATGAACAACAACAACAAAAAAAGCTTCACAGGAAATACTTCCAAGAATCAACAACCGGGATATCATCATATTAAAAACCTTTACACATGAAAAGATACTATCAATAGAATGGAAATAAAATGCACAAATTGAGGGAAGAAAAGTTAACTCTTCTTCAACAAAAGCCTCTAACTGGAACAAGTAAGAGTGAAAAAAAAAGTCCCAAAATTCAAGGCCTAATAAAAATGCTCATCTGAGGGAAATACACTTCTCAGACTTAATAAAAACAGCCAACAAGCAACGAAAAAAATACTCAAGATAATTGGTCATTCAAAAAATATAAATTAAAACAACACTGAGACTCCCTCTTACCGCAGAAAGAATGGCTATCATGAATAAGGCAGCCAATAACAAAGACCAGAGAGACCATGGAGATAAAGGTTCTCTTCTCCACCATTATTGGGAAGGTAGACTGGTACAGCCACTGTGGAAACCAGTATGGGGGTTCATCAAAAAGTTACGATTAGAAGACCTGTGTGAATCTGCTGTGCCCTTCATAGCTTCCTTCCCAGAAGAATTAGAAACAAACAGCGATATATACATATACATATACATATACATATACATATACATATACATATACATATACATATACATGCGCATAACTATGTATGTTCATGGTAGCACAGTTCATAATAGGTTAATCTTAGAAACAAGCTAAATACCTATCGATAGAGGAACGAATAATAAGAAGAAAAGATGTGTTTTTATATAGAGGATTGTTGCTCAGCCCTGACAAGGGATAAACTTGAGACTTTTCTACGTCAATGGATGCGACCTGAGACAATACTCATATATGAAGTAAATTAGACTCGTGTATAAACATGTTATTGTATCCTCAATGTGAGTTAATGATTGAGAAGACAACATCTAAGTTGTATAACCGTTTCTGTGAAATGGAAAGAAATTGGTCAAAAGTAAAAAAGAAACTAGGATGAGTAGGAAAGGAGAAAGGACAGCAGGGAAAATAAAACAATGCAAGCCAGTTATATTTGCCACATCTCATAATTCATTAAAATGAAAAGTTTGTAATAATTTTGATTGTAGAAATTTTTTTCTACCTTGTTCCCAAAGTAACTACTTAAAGATAACAACATGTAATGTAATATTGAAATTCTGTTATTTCATTATGAAATTTTGTTTTGCCTTTTTCATCCACAAAATGTATCTATGAGGAATATTTCGTCAGTGCCTGGATAAAGCTGGAGAATGAAGATAGTAACTAATCCTAATGCAAGTGTCGCTGGGGTTGCAGAGTTTCACAGTGGCAGAAAAGGAAATTATAAAAATAAGGTCCCTCTAAGTACCAGGGGACAATAGTCTGGATGGGCCACTAGCTATAGGCCAGTGCACTTATAAGTTAGAATTTAGTGAGATGTAGTCTAATCAAGATTCATTGTGCTTCCTTTCGACAAGAACTGTCGTCTCCCGGTAGTTTGTCAAAATGACTAAAACAAAGGGCAAGAGAAGGGAAACCCGTTACATGTTCTCCAGGCCTTTTAGAAAACATGGGGTGGTTCCTTTGGCCACCTACAAGCGAATCTACAAAAAGGGTGACATTGTAGACATCAAGAGAATGGGTACTGTGAAAAAAAGGAATGCCTCACAAATGTTACCATGGCAAAACAGGAAGAGTCTACAGTGTTACCCAGCCAAGATACTTGCCAAGAGGATTAATGTATGCACTGAGCATATTAAACACTCAAAAAGTGGTGATGGCTTCCTGAAACATGTCAAGGAAAATGATCAGACAAAGAGAAGCCAAAGGGAAAGGCACCTGTGTTCAAGTGAAGTATCAGCCTGCCCCTCTCTGAGAAGCGCAATTTGTAAGGACCAGTGGTGGAAGGAAGCTGAGTTGTTGGAACCTATTCCCTATGAATTCATGGCATGAACTGGGATGTTCCTCTGCCATTCACCATCTCATAGGCAGCTTAAGTATTCTAGATCCTATATAAAAATAAAACCGTCCTGTGTTGTAACGGTGATTTTCTTGGTTGAAGAGGTATGTGGTGCCTTCTTACCTCAAAAATATTTCAGCAGATTTTCACTGTAGCAAATAATTGTGACTGGTCTTTACTCATTAGTGTTTTTCTTTCTGGAAAGTTTTGCTGAGGTATTGTGGAGGTGTATACCCAAGTATTTAGAAAATATTTATATTGGCTTGAAAACCTTGTAAATCACCATGGGGAAAAGATGTATCCAAATAAATTGAAATCACTTCAGAAACAAATGTAAGGCCATTGCAGTTAAATAAATTGCTTAAAACACATCTCAGTGGTTAATTTACTGAGGAAGAAAGACCCACTGTGTGTAAGCAAAACCAAGGAATAGGTTTGTAATCTCAATGAACTTAAAAGGAAAAGCATGGACAGTCTGATTTCTGGCTCACTAGGGGAGCCTCAGTATTCACGAGCACCTTTGGACATCTGGCCTAGAAATCCAGCATGGACTCTTCAGCCCACTAGTGCACCCTCTCTATCCTTCTGGCTTCCTGATACCGACTGCATGGGCTTTCCACTGTTGCCTGGGTGCTGTGGCTCGCCAGTGCATGTCAGCCCTTTCACCTTGCTACACTCCTGACCCTGTAGGCTGTCCTTGTCAGCCTGCCTTATAAGTCCTTCATAGGTCCCATATAAATGTCTCTGCTCTTGTAGTGAACCTAACTGATACACAGTAGATCCTAGTCTAGAATTTGAGGCTGTTGCCTCCAAATTTAGGACTCTTTCTACTCTGAGTACGAGCCAAAGAAGAGAGTGGTGAAAACAGAACATATTTGGAAACTCAAATTGTGATAGACATAGTCAGCTTAATGTTACAGACAAAACGTTGTGAGATTTCAAAGAACTTCATGCTCATAAAGATCCATTCTTAGGGTAATTCTCCATCAACACTATCTTGAATTTCTTAACCACCTTTTTCAGCAATGACCCTACATTTCTCCTTATTGGCCTTGGGTCCTGCATACATTTATGTGATACAATTACTCAGCTTTCACAAATCTAGAATGTAGTCAACTATGAGACAACTCCACTAAGGTTCTGGTCATAGACATACATAACATGCCCCTCATAGACTAGGAAATAGGGAAGCAGTAATACTGTGACTTTATTCTCAAACAAGAAAGATCCGTGACTAAATATTATTTAGAAAAATCATAAGTCTGGGGAAACCCAATATTCCATGTTGCTCTTATTCCACTAAGTGATTTTAAACACGAGGATTATTTTCTGGCCTTGGTTATTCTGTCCTCTGTGTGCTATTTTCTAAAAATAGAAACACAATCTTCATCAATCATAATGAGGAAAGAGGGAATGCATGTTATAAACTGTAGCATATGACATGAAATTGTCATTTAAGACAGCTCATTTGCTAACATCTCTGTAGCACTGTGCAGTTTGGCAGGAGACACAGTCATTAAGACACAGGAGTTCTTCACAGCGAAATGGGAGTCCGTATTCTGTCTCTGCTGCCTACTATCTGTAACCATTAATTAATGATTTACGTAAAACATTTGAGTATTGATTCGTCTGTGAAAGGGAGACAATGCTGCTTTTCAAGATTGCTTTATGAATTAAAATGCAGTAGGGTACTTGGTGCAGTAGTAATCTACAATATGAAACAATTAAAGGATATCCATACTATTAATAACATGTTAGAATCTTTGATATTGACTTGCATGCTAACTAGTGGAATCGAGATGCCTTCTCCCAAGGGGCTTGCTCTTGAACTCTGAAATATTTCTCAGACTTCCTGATCAGATTAGTAATCCTTTTGAGTAGAATGGAAGGACAGGGAAGAAACATTTGTTTCTGCCAAATGGGAGCCCTCCTCTTCTTGGAGCCAGGACTTCGCCCAGCAAGACCTGCTATGCATATTCACAGCATCCAGCAGCTTGTTCTGTCATGCGCAGAAGATGAACGATCGCACAGGCCCCCGACCTCCCACTCACAAGCTGTCTGCTCCTCTACTAAAGCCTGACTGGGATGGTGGCAGGAGGTGCAAAGGGATCTTTAGGGTTGGAAGGAGGCTGGGATGGAAACAGATGGTGGTTTGGCAGAGTGATTAAAATGCTAGATATCTGTTTTAATGAATTGCCTATCCAGCAGATGAAATATTGCAATAGTGAAGCCCAATCTTCTCAGCCAGTAATTACAGACTTGTTTGCAGCATGTGCTTGTTGCTGGTGAAGCCAGTTTTTCCTTGTCCCTTTGAATGCCATGGAACGTAGAATTATATGGGGAGAGAAAGACACTTTGATAAGCAAGAAGTTGATCAGCTTCCTTCAAGACTCATCCCAATCTGAGAGGTCTACCAAGTAGTTCAAATTTCAGCATGATTTTGGGTGAGTCACTTAACTTATTTCAGTATCCTTTCTTTCGTAAGGAATATATACGTCTAGCAATCTGGTTTCATAGCTACTGCCTGAAGTTCGTATCTTACATTTCTTTGGAGGAAATAGACCATGGTAACCATTAAACATGCTATAAAATGACCAGCAGAAAGCCAAAACAACGCGATGTATAACTGTTCACCTTCAGGATTGAAATGATTTTCTAAAATATAATTAGGAAATAGTATTTCCATCTGAAAAATTACAAACCATGATTAGTCATAAGCGTTCATTGTCTGCCCCTTAGCAGGAGAACAGAGAAACCTACAGCGATTTCTCTGCCTGCAAGTGAATGTGTGTTTATACATTGATTAATGGTATTGATGCAGAGTAATCCAATCAGAATTAGAAATCCTAGTTACTATTAGGTTTCAGATCTAGTGGCTAAGGTGAATTTCTTTGGAGTTGCATGTTTTTATTATTTTCTTTTTGAATTTTAACAACGAGACACCTTCAAAACATGTTAGTAGACCAGCCATAATAATTAATCCAGTGCATATTTTTGTCTTCATAGTAGTTGTTCAGCAAGACACAGACGTGATAATTTTTCTAAATTCTCTCTTTCCTACACCAGCATTGTAACTTTCAAGGTAATATTTGTCAGTAATCAGATTTTTCATACTTTCTTCTCCTATGAAATGGGAGTTGCTGAACTTATCAGAAGAGTACTGAGGTTCCACGGTAATGGACATACAAGCACTTAGAAAATTATAAAGCGCTAATAATGCAATTATGGAGTCAGTTTTGTTATTATAATTTTAAAGTTTCTATTAATGAATTTGAAGTGATATGAATGAAAGCAAAATATTATTTTTAGCTACTGTTTAAAGGTACGATTTTCACTATCACTTCGTAGAAAGACAGCAAACACAAGTTTGCTACGATAGATGAAAATTCTTTCAGGGCTGGTGAGATAGCACAGCAGACTAAAGTGCCTGATTAGGCAAATTTAGGCAAGCGCGGGGACTGGGGTTTGATCCCTGCTACCACATGCCTTGTCAGCTCCGCCCTCAGGGCAAGCTGAGCCAGCCAAAGTCTGAGCATGGTAGGGAATGCCCGTGATCCCAACTCTAGGAAGGCTGAAAGCAAGAGGATAACCATGAGTCCGAGCTATGTAGTGGGACCCTGTAACAATCTGATACATTAAAATATAAATAAATAAAAATAAAAGTAGAAACAACATCTTTCAAATGGTAGGTTAGAACTACTCAGTCTTGATCTGTCTTGAGGAATATTATGATTCTTCTGGTCTTTTGAAAGGAGCAGCTGAGCTTAATTTTTTTCCCTCTTTTTAATTCCTTAGAACTCTTGTTTTTGTTTACTCTTTAAAGGTCAATTTTAGATGTTTATATCTAGTAACTCAAACAACTCATTTGAAGACAATGCCATAGAATACATCAACTATTGTCAAAATAAAAACAAAATCGGGACAAAAGTTTATAAGCACATAATTTTATGATTACTTTGACTGAAGATTTTTTTACATTATTTTGCCACCCTCAACCCAATATGATTTCTTGAGTGAGTAGGAAAAAATTGAATTTATAGCTTATTGGGTGGTAATTATAGACAACCTTGGGTAATTCCCTGAGAATATGTTCTATGCATGCTAGCAGTAAGAACTCAAAGTCCAGTCAGTTAAGTGAGTTATAAAATTTTAAAGATTATTATTTTCAATGATAACACAATAAAACTCTAATGGCTCCAGTAGACTGGAGGTAGGTTATGTCTGAGAATAGCTTTGATGCTATCTTCTACATAATGTAACAAGACAATAAAGATAACTTTCATCTTCCAATCACAGTAGCCCCAAGTTGCAGTGAAATTTATAATACAGTTTTGGCAGAGAGATATTTGGACACCACAGACACACAAAACATTTCAAACACCAATCTTATGACTGAAAATCATGCCTCCATTTCATTGGTTGTGCGCTATGAAAATTGAATTATTTATTAAATATATCTGAATTATTCAATGCATCTTAGCTCTGAACTAAGAGTAGATAATATATCAATCGCTGTTAGTCAGCTATGCTAGCTTTGAAAAACTGTAGCATATGCGTTGTTATATGTTACACTGTTTCACTCTTTGCTTTTGTTTTTCTTGATCTTGCATTTACTCTTCAAAATAAAAGAAAATTATAACAAAAAATAAAATTATCCAAATGCAATAAAGTAATAACATCACTGGTGTTTTTCAGTAGTGCTCTTCTAGTTTGGTGTTTGGTAAGGTAATATAATTTAATTCAGTACATGTAATAATATATATAGTCATAGAAAGAGTCATGTACAAAAAAAGAGTATAAAATATCTATACTCTAAAGGTCACTAAAGGTCAAAGAATTCATCTAAGGACCTGGATCCCATGGTAATATTGTGTATGAATCCAGATGAAGACCTAGAGCCAATAACAACGCTACCCCCAAGTTCAACAAGAGGCTTAGAGCTCATAACAATGTCTTATGCAGGTCTGGTACATACATCTGTGATTGGAAGATTCAAAGGTCAGTAGTGGGAACTAGAAAGCCTCTGTCAGTGGGGTGAAGATCTGTGCTAGCCGGCAGAGGGATCTGCACAACAGCTAGGATGGGATATTTAAAGTACAAACTAGAGCTCTCTCAAAATGTACCACAGCCATCCTTAGCAGCATTGAGGTCTCCAGCTCCTCTGAAGATGGTGGAAGCTGAGTTCCTATCAAGAAAGCCAGTGTATCAGTTTCTCCTGGAGACGGAACAGTGTACCATCTTTCCTTCTGGAGCCAGGAAGCAACGCTAAAATTAAGAGCCAGAGTTCCCCCAACATGAACTTCAGCCATTCTCAGCAACACCAAGTTCCTGAGATCCTTTGATGATGAGAACAGCCAGTCCATGAGGTCACCCAGGAGAACCAACATCAGACCTAGAAAAAGCAGCAGCTCCAACACCCAACGGCATCTGAAGTTCTTCCTCTCCGTGTCTGCCTCTTATGCTGCCAGCCACAATCCTCAGCTGGCCTCCCACATCCCACACCATATTAGCTCAGTTCAGCTGGGTGGTAACAAGCTGAACATGAGTTCTAATCCACTACAGCCTATTTAATGAACCAGATTTAACCGAGCTATCCAACTGTTCAGGAATTGTAAGAAAAATCACCTACTTGGTGAAAATTTAAAGGAAGGTAAATTTTCCTATGGTAGCTCTTTAAAAGAGACACAGTGTTATTTGTCTATGTTTCTTTTCTTATTTTAGGTGACTTTTTATCTTTCTCTGATTGCAATTATTATTGGCTTTTGTAAGAAATAATATCCAATGGTCTTCTAGTTACTTTATGGTTAGTCTATGAGGTAGATAGAAGTTCAGAAACTCGGAACAGCGAGAATTGTTATCGTATTGTTCTCTCATTTCATTCTGAATCTCAGGTAATGGAAATTTGGTTTATTTACAATCTACTCAAATTTAACACATCACAGCTCTGTATCCTAAGAAATTTTTTTCAAACATTTTTAACCTGATAATAGTTCTCTCCTCTGTAATATGCTTCTATGTAATTATTGCATATATATGAAATATACCATGATCATATACAATTAACAGTAGTTTTCTCTATAAAGCCTTGAGCCTTATGCTGTAATTGAAGTATATTTTTCTTCATTGACTAATCTAGTACATGTAATAAAATGGATTTATTTTCCATGTACAATGTAAATTCATTTAGAGAATGCTAATGTACTCAGTATTTTTGAGCTGGCAAAGTCAACTGATATTTTAAGGAAGAAACAACAGATCCAAATAGAATTTATTATCACAAACATTTATTATCACTACAATGTGTCCTGATAAGCCAAAATTCAAAATTAAGTTTTTCTATCTACATATTCAAAAATTAATTAAAATGGTTTTATCAGATGAGGCATGAAGTCTTAGAAGGCTTGTGCTAAAACAGCACTGCTTAGATATAGCTCAAGGAAAGACATAGATAAGAGGAGAAGAGCACTCAGGTTCTTCTTGAGTACCTTCTTGAGTACTTTGATAACAAATGCAGCAATTTGTTATCAAGTCATATATGGTGAGAGAAACATTTTCTGAAAGGGCTCCTCAGGTCAAATTGGTTTGCAAGACCCAGGAATGCCCTGCATTCTTTAAATAGCTTATGATGTATAATCAAGTTTTCAAGTAAAATACCAAACAGATTTATGAACTAAATTTAGCAATAAGAGAAATCAAACTAGTATGAATAAACAATGTACTAACTAGTATTTGTGTTATAGAATCATAGGGCTAAATGAAAATGCTTCTATGTGTGTGTGTGTGTCTGTGTGTGTGTGTGTGTGTGTGGGTGGGTGCAAAAGTGTGCATGTGTGTATCATGGTAGTGGAGGAGCAACTGGATTGAGTTTGGGGATTGTTTTCTTCTTTGTATGTACCATGAAGTGGAGGACTAGTCTAGATTGATGCTGTTCTCAACTGTGTTTCTGAAATTGCTTTAAAAGAAACTTCTTTGAAAACATGGCATGGATTCGTCACCGCCTCTTGCAGAGACTGAACTGCAGAGCGAAGGATCTAGGAGCATAGAGGACATCTTCAGTCTATCTTTAGGACTTACTACAGAGCTTGATATGTAACAGCAGCTCAATAAATATTTGTGGAAAGAATGAAACGTACATTAGGATCATTGCATTTTGTGACCATGAAATTTTCCCCCTATCCACCAGACCAAAACTTAATTATCTTCAAGGTCCAGGTTCCAAAGTGCATCTCTTCTCCTAGTATAGTGAGGTGAATGAATAAATATCTTCCACACGATGAAGAGAATAATAATGAAGAATGAGGATACCATCTACTGAGCCCCTGATATGTGCCAGATGTTCTAAATAAAGTCACTCTAATTCCTACAGTCTCTCTTTAAAGCCTCCTGGCTCTTATTGCCCTTTAAAGAGACAAGGACTCCCAAAGGATAATAATATGCCCAAGTTGACATATTAATTGACAGATCCAGGACTGGAAAATGGGTTTATCTGCTTATGTGTGTGCTTTTCCAACTATGATGTATTACTTGCCAACTTCAAAAAAGCATGGTAATATACTAATTTAAATAGGCATCATTTGCATTATTGAGCTGCTGTGTTACTCTCCAGATTGACTTTCCTTACAAACTCTATGGAAATAATATGCAATCCATAATAATTATAAATACATAATTCTATCTGTTAAATACTGGATAATTGATGAATAGTGTTGAGTTGAAACTTTAGTAGCGGATAAAGGTTAAAACCTTTAGCAGGGAAATGTATCCCAGTCAAACCCAATGTTAGTACTGTAATATTTTAAATCTTGAAAGGTTGTGAGGAATTTTTACTCCAGCATTTTTTGTAGTAAGAGTGTCTTTGCACTTTAATAAAAGTTAAGAGGTGCTAACTGCTCTGGCTCCTTAAGACCAGGGATTACACTCAACTCTAAGGAGTCAGTTGGGATATTCCACACTGAGATGATAGAAGTTATGTTGTAGTAGGATAAGATAGAAACAGTAGGTAGAAAATGAGTGCTTATATCTTGGTTCTGTCCTTCAACAGTCAG